>APFE030479322.1:0-20239 GCA_000404065.3 Pinus taeda
GGAGCGAGGCTTCCAAAAACTTGCATTGGACCCAAGGTAGGCCTAAAACACTTGTTTGCCTTTGTTTTTAATTTCATATTTAGAGAAAGATAGTTTTTGATTGGCTTGCTTGTTATTAGATATCGTTAGATACTAGGAAGGTCAAGCTTGTCCGCAAAATCGACTCATTCCATGTGACAGTAACATCAATTGCAGACTAGTTGAATGTACAATTGTTCCATGGAGGCACGACATCCATCCTTCAGAATTGCACAAGAAAATAGGAGGAAATTCCTACCTTTTAGGAGCTAATTTCCTCAGGAATCACAAAAGCAAATATGAGGCTTGATGAGTAGATAATTAGTTAAGTGTTGGCTAGAGTTTCTCATTCAACAGAGAGAACAATTATTCTTTTGCAGATTTTGCTCAGAACTAGAGCAAGCAATTGTAACAGTTTCTCTATTCAACTAATTAATGCAAAGAGGCTTGAGGGGTTTTTCCCAGTTGGGTTCCCCTAGAAATCAATGTGTACTTGTCATTTTTCTTGTTGCGTGTCTATGAATGTTGTTCTAAATTGTGATTTTCATCCCATAGGTTAGTAGAGAAGAATTGTGTTTCTTGTTTTTTAGTTTGAAATCTTGAGTAGTAGGGAAACTTTTAGGGGCTAATATTCGCAGGTGGGCTATTTTTCCATGTTGTCTCCAAAAAAAAGATTCGCTAATTTCCATTTTTTATAAAAATGATTTTTCCAAATTGTATAATATAAATTTATTTCACATTAAAAATTGCCAAAATTTTATATAGAGACTTTATAAAATTATTAGAAATTTGAATATTTTTACAAAAATATT
Organism: Pinus taeda; assembly: GCA_000404065.3. Lineage (NCBI taxonomy): Eukaryota > Viridiplantae > Streptophyta > Pinopsida > Pinales > Pinaceae > Pinus > Pinus taeda. The sequence goes on from APFE030479322.1 coordinate 831, forward strand.
GTCAAACATTTTATAGATTGCATATGATGGGCTTAAATATTCCCCAAGGTTTCTAAACTTCAAGATAAAATTTCATCCTTAAAATTTTCCCTGTTGAACAGTTGCAATTTCTATCAAATTTCTACAAGCTTCCCTAGAAATGACTAGGATTGAGGGGTAAGGGTGAAATTGCTTAACTCAAGGGTTGGGGGACCACCATGAATGGAGCCCGAAATGAATACTTATTTGAAGCGGATTCAAAGCACTTATGTCCAGCCTCTTGCGGTATCACTGAACATGATTCAAACTGAACCGACCTGCTCGACCTATTGAGTGATGGCTTTAGGTACATAATGCACTTCAATAATATGGAAGGGGGTGTGTTGCTTTATTCTAGAATATGGTATGTGAAGTCAATCCCATTCTTCCACTAATATTATGAAACAAATACATATAGAAGCTCAAATAAAATTATGGAAGCGATCAATGGGTGGTTGTGGGTTGGCTAAATGGACGATCTAGAAAGGCAATTTACATTATCATCTTGATGACAAGTCGATTGCTTACTCCCTATGGCTTACTGCTCTTTGCCTTGAATGAAAAGAAGAGATCTAGAAAGAAAACCAAATTCAGTAGCTGGAAAGTGTTGGAATCCTTTCTTATTCCCTACTTGTTAATGTTGAGAATATAGGTCCGTATATGCACTTTCAATGTTGAGTGTCAATGTAATCAAATGAATAAATTAAAAGTAACAACAAAAAAATAGATATCATGTTAGTAAACAAACACAATACAAACACTACATAAAAAGCGATGAAAAAATTTCGATACGAGTTGCATGTTAGAAAATGTCATGCTTAGTGCTAGTGCTAAATGATGCAATGTAGAAATTTTGTTACGCGCTGCATGCTAGAAAATGCCATGCTCAATGCTCCTGCTTGATGACAGCATTCCTCATATTTTGTCACGATAGCTGGTATGGACAATGCCTTGCCATTTTGCGTTCAATTTATCAATCAACTATCGAATCAAAATAAATTTTCCGCTAACTGAAATGCTTACATAAAATGTCATATATCTATCAAACCAACAAATTAGCGCCAAGCCGAAAGTAGGTGGTTGTGCGGAGTTGGTTGTGTGAAGAAAATTGTGCAAAAATAACTTAATCAATAAATTAGTGATACAAAGATTAAGCTGCATTGCAACTATTACCCTTATTCTATATATATTAGTTACAATAAAATTAAAATTTAATAGAATTAAAATTAACTAAAAAAAATACCTTATAATTTATAATAAAGTTGGGTAATAGAATTGAATAGTATTGATGGCAATTATGATAAAGTGATACATATGGAAAAAAAAAATATTTTTTTTATCATTCCAAATAAAAAATAGCAAATCAAAATTTACACGGAACTTAATTACATAAAACTTCAAAAAAAGCGAGCGAAAGTGGGACGATGATGTTGGAAATGTCGTCACACTCACTGAAGGCTACCTGCTCATCTAATTCTAATACATTGAACAATACATAACTTCCATGTGACTAATTTACTTTTTAAAAGTTTGAAAGTACATAATTGTTGTGGAGTGGAGTGGAGTTGAGTTGAGTTATTTTAGGGAAGTATTTTTCCTTCACCGAACAACGATCCATGTGGGGCTGAAGTCATGTGGAGAGGTATCTACTGCTTTTTTTTAATGAAGTGGGGCTGCGTGCGCCCTATGATAAATATTTGTCAGCCATACATTAAATTGTTGACCCCTTACAATACATTAAGTGAATTGATCCCTTCCAAACTCTTCAACCCCACCTTATACGGTATGAAAAATATTTTTCAACAATATATTTAATTATTGACACCATACAATACATCAAGTGAATTAATTCGTGCCAAACATTTATTCCGGCGCAACTTTTAATTATTAGTCCCTGCCTGGGACTATTAGCGTTCGATACGCAGTCAACTGGCTATTAGTTGATGCGTTGACCGCAAATATGTACCGTTATTTACTAGTTAACCAAAGTTTTGGCTGCGCAGTTTCCTCACAAAAAAAATTTAGCCAAAGTTTTTGTTTGGAGGTCTTATTGCCGTCCTCACGTCGCCGGATGCGCTCAACTGAATTTAGCCTAAGTTTTTTATCGTAAGGTGCCTGTTCTCCGTGTGCGCGCAAGTTAATTTAACCTAAGTTTTTTATCCTAAGTTAAACGCATCACCATCATTCACTGACACGCAGCACCATCGTTCACTGACACGATTCACGCGTACCTGGTTAACTTTCTGGTTTATGTGTTCTACATGTCATTCACTGAGCAGTTTCCTTATTATTGCCTTTCCGCGTCTAAACACATATCGATTTAATTATATTTTTGTAATCGATGGGCTTCAAAGTCTTCTTTCTCGATGATAGCTTGTCTGTTTCGATCTTGCTCGCATCTCTCTGATCTTGCCAGCGGCGCACGGGAATCTCGACAGCAGCCCCGACTTCCCAGAGGTAAGGTTGTTCATCTGCAAAACAATTCCTCATTTAGTATGGGCAGATTCTTAGTATTTTTTTCCCCTTACAATTGCTTACCTTTCCGTTGCTGTGTGAAGCCACAGTATGGTTTTGCAATGCTTTGAACCAGAAATTTTTCAATATTCCCTGTAGCTGTCTTTTGTCTGCAATCGCTCGACAAGTATTAAGTTTTCTTGTGGTTGGTCTTTCAACAATGTTGTCTTTTGTCTGCAATCCCCAATGTTTTCTTCGTTGGGAATACTTTTTCAGCCTGGCCGATAATAAATTGCAACACGCGTTTTCATGCTTGTTGATACCTTTTCAGCCTGTGCGATGATAAATTGCAATGTGTGTTTCTGCTGGGCTATAATCAAACCGAGAATTTACAACTCGATGCTTATTCTCTTTATAGTAATGAATTGATGAGATGTATTTTTATTTTGTGTGAAGCGTGACCACAGTATTGGCAAACAGCCAGAAACGCAATGCCTTGGTCTTTCAACAATGTTGTCTTTTGTCTGCAATCCCCAATGTTTTCTTCGTTGGGAATACTTTTTCAGCCTGGCCGATAATAAATTGCAACACGCGTTTTCATGCTTGTTGATACCTTTTCAGCCTGTGCGATGATAAATTGCAATGTGTGTTTCTGCTGGGCTATAATCAAACCGAGAATTTACAACTCGATGCTTATTCTCTTTATAGTAATGAATTGATGAGATGTATTTTTATTTTGTGTGAAGCGTGACCACAGTATTGGCAAACAGCCAGAAACGCAATGCCTTCATCGCTTCAAGAAACAGAGGTAAATGCTCATCTTACTTTATAATCAGTCATAATATAAAACTCATGCTCTGTTTGTGTGATATCAAGAAACAATGGATTCTTCTTATAAAACGATATTGAATTTTCATCACTTTTGGAGAATATCTTATAAAACATTTAGATAATTACATGAACCGTGGGTTCTTCATTCAAATCCATGTTTTAGATGTTTCAATTCGTTACTTTTCTTCATAAATTTTGATAAATTACCAATATGACTTATTAGATATTAAGCCTTAGGCAATAAGAAACTGTGGCAAGTTTTTTTTTTCTAATATATATAGTCTAAATCCTCGAGCCCCTAGTACTCACCGTAATTCTCCTAAGTCAAACTAAACAAACAATCAGGATGTCCACCATACCATGATTCACTGGTTTTTGTACCGTCCATAACTGTCGCAAGCTTTAAGTTCGTCAAAAAATACTATGTAATGTCAGTATATATTTACTCTAAATACTTATTTAATATGATGGACGTTGATGTGCAGGGGGTTTTACCTGATGGCAGACAGGTTGCAGTATCGCAATAGAAGTATCGCCATAGCTTGCATTACAATTGTTTCAGCGTGAAATGGAGCCCTGCAAAATATCAGTCGCGGCTACTTACATTGCTCTTCTTCTCTGTTTTTCTTCTTCTCTGTTTTGGCTGGAGGCGAAGAAATGATGTCAGCTCCCAGTCCCAGTGCGAGTCCGGGCATGGAAGCCGGTGCAGAGAACGTCGAAGCAGAGAGCAATGGCAGTAGTTTCTGAAACCTTTGATTCTTGAGCAGGTCCCGCAGATTGAAGCCATGACGTGGGAGCTTGGACAAGAGGGTGGCTTCGTCGTCCCGATGCTGCAAGGACACGTGAAGTGCATGCAGACTGCAAGTTAGAACACTCTTTTCTCTGAGACGTGTAACCTCTTTGCTGCCTGTTCTCCCTTCGTTCACTGACACGCAGCACCATCGTTCACTGACACGATTCACGCGTACCTGGTTAACTTTCTGGTTTATGTGTTCTACATGTCAGGAATTATAGCCTGGAATTTGCACCCCCGGGTAGGGACTACCGCTACGGCAGTAGCTCCCTTGTTAAATTTTGGGTTTGTTTCTTAATTTGTATTAAGTTTTGGATAATTTTTAAATAGTAGAAAATTTTATCATAATTCAGTTGTCAAATTAGCAATGTCATTTTTCATTGTTATCTGCTAATGCAAATTGACTCGTCACCATCATTCAAGACACCACTTAACTTAATGGTGGTCCATAAGGGGGTAGGCTTTCACTCTTGCTCGATGCCTTTAGATCTTAGGTAGTTAACATGTTTTCTTCTATTCAAAGAAGACAAATTCTTAGCTAAACAAAAACAATTTTAGGACATACTCCAGGTCCACAACCTCTTCTAATTATACTAATTAAATTGTATTAATTCAATATTGTAAATCTAAAATTTGTATAGAATTATTTTATATATGTAAAGTATTTGGACTCTACATTCTCATTATTAAAAATGTTTTATATGTATTTGATTTATATTTTATATTTTTCATTCTCTCTCTCTCTCTCTCGTTTTAATTATATACATAATTGTTAGTCCTTAGGGTTAGCTTATTTGGTTGATTCCTTATTGTTAAAGCACCTGGTTATTGAGAGGTCACATGTTCAATTCTTCTCGATGCTCTCGGGTTTAGGCTCTGGGTTGAGCTGGTGTGAAGTGATCTCTTCAAGCGGATCTTCCTGGAATTGCATTTTCGTAAATGTAGTGGTCATCAATTTCTAAAGTCTCTGAACTACATTCAAAAATAAAATTATATATAATATATTAATACTATATATATATATTATAATAAGTCACACACACATTCCAAACTCCTAATTTTATATATGGAATTAAGTTATTTTACTTCTTTAATGCACCTATCTTTTTTAGCAAATGACCTTAATATGATATTAGTTTGTTTTGGAGATACATATCATTCCTAAAAGAGATTTTTTTTCTTCTTGAGTAGAAAGTAATATTTTTTTTAATTCTAGGTTTGTAGCCATTAGGTTCTTATTACTTCAAAAGATCTAAAAGCTACCTAGTGCTAATAAAAATCTATCCTTTACAAAGTACAAATATATTATTACAAATGACATGATTTTCTTAAAATACAAGGATGTGTTTGTATTCGTAGAAAATCAAAGTATTTCCATTAAAGTGCAACCTTAATATGGGTTTATATATAAATATATATATATATATAATATATATAATATATATATATATATATATATAATATATATATATATAAAGTTAATCTCTACGAGTTCAAAACTTTATGAAATATTTGGAAGTTTTCATGCTTATGCTCTTTTATAATCTTCTTTGTATGTAAATTTTGTTAACAAACTTATAAACGATTTTTAATATTATTATATATTGTAATGGAGTAAGTTAAAATTGTAGCAAATGAGCACTCTTCCTTATTGCAAATTCGGTAAAGAAAGTGACATAAAATTTAGAAACTAGTAGAGCTCTACCATGATTCAGGGCTTGATCATGGTAAAACAACTCCCTCCCAAGTTTTTCCTAATTGTGAAATGACTCAAATCACTGAAAATTCAATTAGATCTAATCGAAATTCTAACTTTTTGTATGAGGGGATTCCAACATTTAGAGGGAAATTTGCTACAAAGTTTGACAACTCCTTCTACAGCGACATCTCCCTAAGAACACTATATGAGGCCATATCATGGTTTACATATTGAGACAAACATAGTAACATGTCTTGAGAAAAATTATATTGTTGTTCAAATTATATGGAAATATCTGTATGATATCTTTGAATAATATCTCAATCAACCAAGTGTATGATGAAGAAATGCTTTTAAGTTGCATTTATCTTTAATATGCTAGACCACACATGGTTGGCTAAGTCTACTACTGAATCACAAGTGACCATTACCACTCTAATAGCATGTAGGAAATTTAGGTGGACATTCTTTTTTTCCAAGGTGGTAAAACCTATCATAGCTTAATTGTTACTGAACACAGGTTAATTGATATCTATTATTCAATGAAAATCACTCAACCTGAAATAAATTATTTGTGATTTAAAAAGGGATAAAGTTTCACTTATCCTAAATACCTTTAAATTTTAGGTTATTAACTTATTTTCTCATGTAAAAAAAAATGAAGTCTTAATCAAATTTAAAATAATTTTAAATTCTATTCCACACATTCAGATAATAATAAAATTAAGAAGATAAAGTAGCCCGACAAAACATGTAAATGTGTTATGTAAAATATATTCCCTTACAAATAGGCTTAGTGATGGGCCCCATTTATAGTAAATAATAAGGCCCATTTGGCCTTTCTTCAACCTATATTTACCTCTTTCCTTGCATTTAATGGCATCTTTTTGAATATTATGTGGTTATTAGGAAGGCTAGAGGATGATTATCATATCTCGTGCACGGAAAGAGTGCATTAGAATGGATTTACTATATAGAGATACATTGGAAGGTAATTGGAGAAGATGTAGGAGGATTGTCTCCTATATTTACTCACCCAAATATCGACCTACTCCCTACATTTACTCACTTCCCATTTTAATATCCACTAGCAGTTGATGAAATCGAGGAATACAAGGAGCAAGATCCACCTTTTTAGGACTTTTGGAGGGAAGTAACTCTCTTCCAAGGAGGCTGATCCTCAATCACTTGTATAAATAAGAAAATCTAAGGGCTCAATAAGATTCGAATTGTTGTAGGAGGATAAATATTATTAGGAGCTAACAACTTGTTATTTCCATTTCAGATGTACTTGAGCATTAATTTGCATTAAAGAAAAACTTGTTATTGATCCACAAATGAGTTTGTTTCAGAGGGATGAGTCCCCCTAGGTTAGAACCCAACCTAGAGTCTCTAGTCTCTCTTATTTGTATCTTTCTTTCATGCATTTTCTTTCCTAGAAATATTTTCCTCCTTTGCCTAGCAGGTTTGTTTACGACAATTGCTTTTGTAGGACTTCCAATCACTTCTTTTGTGGGCACATGGCTGGGGATATAGTGTTGGTAACACAAAAAAAATATATAGTTTCTTTCTTTTGTAGTAGTTAGGTCTTTGATTTTCCTACTTTTACATAATCTGCTTTTTGCACATGTAGTGATTGATCGAGCAGTCTTCTTTGAGCCTAAAAAGAAAAATATCTTATGGATGTAGGTCTTGTGCATGATACAAGTTGGATTGTCTTTTGATGTAATAGATATATTTCAAATAAAAGTCAACTCATCATTTCTTCGTCATTTCCATTTTCGTGCAGTTTAGTTATTAGTTTTGCAATCTTTCCAAGTCGTAAAAGAATCATTTGTCTGGTGTGCATGTACTACTATTGTTTTGCAGGGATGGAATTGTCATGCACACTCCTCTCCCCATCATTAGCCACTTTATTCTCACCTCACAAATCTCCCAAAAACACTTTCCATCGAGAACACATTTCTACATTATTGAAGGCCACCGTTTGCATCATATTTTGTGCAAGATAGGCCGCTAAATGGTTAGGCTTGGAAAAGGTCTCATACAACCTTCATTCATCCTCCTACATTCATATCACTTTTACCACCCTAAGAATTATTACATATCCAATCTTGTAGCAAAATAGGGCAATCTTGTAGCATCCTATAGAAATCTTTTAGCATCATGTAGCACTGTGTAAAATTGGCCAAAATTGCTCCTAAAGCTCGAGTTTTTCCTCCTAGCCTTGAGTAATTCCCCTGAGGCTATGAAACCATGATTTAGGGAGACCAAATACCACTTAGGACTTGCATTTTATCCATTGCAACACATTTATGCAATTAGGGTTAGTGGACAAATTTATGAATTTCGCAATACAAGGACGATTTTCTTGATTATCTCATAAGATATCTAATGAATTATGTCACTAAGTATACTTTGAACGCAATGATTAAAGGTTGATTACATGCTCCTTTCCTTGTGCAAAATAGATTAGGATTGCTTTCTTTGATTTATGCTTCTTAATCTAGGGTTTCAATTTCAAGCATTGTTATCCCATTGCATAGACTAGGTTTCCTTTATATGAAACATTTACATTATGAAAATAGATTAATGTTTACATTTTTGCAATGAATCTATGCTCACCCAGACTTAGCACTGGAATCCATAACTCAACAGTAAGGAACTATCAATAAATCAAACAAAAACACCACAAACCTATGCTCTCTACTCAAGCAAAATAGTGGCTACATTGAAACCATCAAATATGAAACAACACACTAAAAAAGTAATCTCTCATAAACATAAATAACCAACAAAAAAAACTCTCAGCCATCTACCATGCTCTCCAAACAATCTCTGAGTACATCAACCATGAATCTGATTCGCAAATATGATATACCACTTCAGTACTCTATTCCATGCTTCAAATCTACTCTCTAATGTTTTCCATCATTGTTTTGTGTGAACATACTACAATACCTTAACCTGTGAAATCTCATATGTTGTAGAAGCTCAACCTTCTCTGTCTACACTCACATTTTCTCACTCTATGCTCAACCATCTAATATCCTAATGAAACATATACTCCTTTATTTAAACATATTTGTCCATCATCTCCACTACTAAAATCATCAATGAATTCACACTCTAACCACTTATTCGAACTGCATATTAATTCAACCAAATTTTCCAAGCCATACCATGGGAAATTAACATAGTTTCAACCTCTGGAAAACACTTGATGCACGAGGAATCAAGGAAAAACATAATCTACACAGGGTAATGTTGTTCTTTCCTTCAATAAGTGTGTTAGTGGGGGGGGGGGGTGGGGGGCAGGGGGGGTAAACACATGTATATTGAAGGTAACCTGCTTTTACATGCTTCCTATGCACTGGTATCCTACTTACCCTTATTTCAGCCCCAAAAATGAGCCAACTTAGCTCCAAAAATTCGAGAATACTCTATGCCTGTAACCATAAAATGAGCCAACTTAGCTCCAAAAATTCGAGAATACTCTATGCCTGTAACCATCTTTGAAGTCTGTAGAAAGATTACACCATCAAATCAAGCTCATCTGAAGGTTCTAAGTCATCATGTCAATGCCTCCAACCTTGCCTAACTGATCAACATGTTAAATCATTCAAACTAGTTGATATCATGCCAAGAAGTTATTTTCTCTCCCTTAGACACCTGCAACACCTTCGCATAACACTGTAGCACCTCAACATCATCATCATGAGGCCAAACATCCCTGCAACAAGTCTGAACATAAACATGAACATGAAGACCTAGTTTTCCATACTCATCAACATGGATCATCACAAGGTTATTATCAATGCATCATGAGGCTAACATTAGGTTGACATCAATTCCAGCACAACTAGTTGCAACCAATCAAACATATGTGTGACGAAACATCTATAACACACGCTATCATGCTACAAGGTTGACATTAATGCCAACATAAGATAACTACCACTATGAACACAATGCCAACACCAACTAGCTACAACCATGAAATCCATAATTCCAACAGTACTCTCCTTTGGCATTGATGGAAACCACACACAATCTCCAAATCATATCCTCGATCACTCCCCCTTTGAAATCAATGGATAAGGGTCAATCCATCTGATAAGGAAGCAAAAACTAAAGCACAAACACTGGAGCATTTGATCTCTACATGGTTGAAGTAATCATGGATATCAACCAACAACCATATTATTAACATAAAAAAAACTATCAACAGATTAAGGCAATGATCAACTAGTCTCCTCCAAGAAACATGTCCAAACAAACAACCTCTAGAGGAGATAGCAATATGTACATGAGCAAACCATACGAGCATCATCAATGAACAACATCACATAATATGCAACAATATGTGCATGAGACACACCATGAAGACGTCCAAGTGGATCGTAATGCCAACAATGTATGTCTGAAGTAAACAAGAGCAAAGAAGATGCTCCCCCTGAACACATGCCATCTCCAAGATCAACTCCAAGCTATAATGAACCAATTCCACTGCAACACAATGCTTCCTTGCTACAAATAGGAGCATCATATGGACCAATACACATATGAACATGACTAAATGACATATACCATTGTACATACATGGTTGTAGAAGTGACATAAGACCTCATACATGATCATAACATGACCTCATGACTCTCTTCCACTCTATTGATGACCCAATGATTAGGGAAATACAAGTACATGGCTCAATGGGAATTTTACATGAATATATCAATTAAAATACATTGCTACTATGACATCTCCTATGGAGAAATGACTCAAAAACATAACATAACATGATTGTTACAATATTATTAGTCCATACACATGGCAGAAAAATGACGAATCCATGAAACTCCTCCAAAAGAGACCTACACCATGAAGACTCAACCCACAAATGATTGGTCTCTCCACCAACATGAAATGATGAAACAATAACAAATACATGACTATAATAATAAACCTATAATAGACTACACATTGTTGGTCCATGTGAAAAATCACCTTTGTGCATGGGTAAAGCAAAGATCTCATTTTATGCATGGTTGTATAACTTTTCAACCAATTGTCAATGAAGACCAAGAACATATATATGGTTGAAAAAGGTACCCATTTCACTCAGGAAAACATATGTAAGGATGCTACAAATAAATGAGTGAAAATAAAAGCTAAGTATCAAATAACTCATACCATGCATAGCTCCCCCTGAGCTTAATATACAATACAACAATCAAGTTGATCCCATGGACATGAATGTGCATGAGCCTTAAACTAACTCATCATATGATGCTGCTATAACTCGTACTCATCAAATTGTCATACTTATGTCATACGCTTCCCCTGAGGTTATGTACCTATCATGAACTCTACAATATACAAGAATATGAATGATGTAACCATGGACTTTAGAGGGGGCTGATCTCACCATTTCACGAATTGTTGCTCCTTCTTCCTCCACACTATCTTAGGTTGCTTTGTTTTAATATTCTCTGATTTTATGCTAAATCCTTTCTAACTTTGTTTCTTTTATCTGATTTTAATTGAATAACGAGGAAACATATAGTCTCTTGCCATATGGCCAAAATTATGGCATGTATAGCATTCCACATGGCCAAGATATGAAGTAACAGGATTATATCTCCTACCACTCATATCAAATCTATACCTTGCATGCAATGTGCTTCTCCTCCATTGTGGCCAAATAGGTAAGATGAATAACAATAACCATAAGAAGCATGCTTATACTTGATGGCCAATCTCCTTGGTTGTTGATACTACTGCAAACTCCATTGATTGCATATATACATTATTATCTCGTAGTTGGCTACAACATGTCCAAACTTGTGACAATTATAACATTCTATCTTGTGCATGAAAGGAATAAAGGGACTTTGATTCCTTTGAAATTTTACATATCTATCATGTATTTCTTGGAGAAAAGGATATTCAAAATGTAGGTGCTCCTTAAGGTTTTCTTCTTTGTGTCTACTAGGTCTACTACTTGTTTGCTTTATTACTATTATTCTTGTTGCTGTTATGGTTAACTATAGGTCCTTTTGGTTCTACTTTATTGTTTTTGCCTGCATGCGAACTGGACTCACCCTTTTGAAATCCAAGACTAGATCTATCCAATGGTGATCTATGGATCTCAAGCAAATTATCCAAGGCTAAATTATTCTTCTCCATATTTATCTTCTTCCTCATGGACATCACTTTAGCTTCTAATTTCTCGCATTGATCTTCCTTTCCCTTGTATTGTTTCCTAATGCCTTCTCCAACTCTTTCTGATTTTTCCAATTGAGTCCTTAAGCTGATAATCTACTCCTTAAGCTTAGCCTCCTTATCATCACATATTTGCAACAATTTTTTTTTATCCTTGCATGTAGTCGTTAGTTTACTAATATCAGCTCTAGGAACCTTAATATCATCCTCATCTTCACTAGGAAATTTAGTGTGACTAGAATATGAACTATCCAAAGTATAACTCAAAATAAAATGATTAGTATCTATACCTTTGGATTCATCCTGTTGCAATACCTCTGGTTCTTTATTTTCTTATTTCTGCACATTATTGGCTAAACAATTTGCACTAGGAAGATAAGAATCTTATGGCTGAGCTTCTTGCTTTTGAAAGCCCTTCTTCCTTTTCTTCTTGTTTCTCTTTTTCTCATTCTCTCTATTGTTGTTTCTTCCATCTCTAAACATGGTCTCCATCCTAACCCACATTTCTTTAATGTATTTCAAGCCCACTAACTTCTTCAAATCATTATCATGAAGATTCTAGTAGATTATGCATCTGGATTGATCATCTTGCTTCAAAACTTCTGGTGCAAGTGGATCCTTGCCACATCCTTCACATACTAGTCTCTAAATATTTCATCCACAAGACAATACTTGAGATTTAACATTTTTGTGGTATACCTTGAAATTTGCAGCAGTGAGGACAAAAACTCATTTAGAAATCATTCTTATTTATTTTTTTTCAAAATTTTCACCAACAAACCCTAGATCTAATCTCCAACAAGGTAACATTGTTCCTGCCTTAGGAATTGAATTAATGGTAGGGGTAATAGATGTCTAATAAAGGTAACCGAAGTTTTCATGCTCCGCTTGCACTAGTATCCCACATTATAATTATTTATACCCCAAAAGTGAGTCAACTTAGCTCCAAAACTTCCGGAATATGACTCTATGTGTATGCAACCATCTCCCAATCCCATAGAAATATTACACCAACAAATAAAGTTTATATGAAAGCTTTGAGTCAATGGAAATGCCTCCAACCCTGACTAGATGATCAATATTTTAAAACCTCCAAACTATTTGACATTATCCCAACAAGACATATGCTCTCCCTTAGACACCTGCAACACCTATGCATAACATTGTAGCACCTCAACATCGTCATCATGAGGGAAAAATCCCTGCAACAAGTATGAAAATAAACATGAACATGAATACCTACATGAAGACTTAGTTTGCCACATTCATCGACATGGACCATCTCAAGGTTGTCATCAATGCATCATGAGGCCAACACAAGGTTGACATCAATGCCAACACAAGCTAATTTCAACCATGAACAAAATGCCAACACCAACTAGCTACAACCATGAAAGCTATAATGCCAACAACACACACACACACATGTATCTACATATTATATGTTTAAATTTTCAAACTAAAATATTTGCTTAGAATGCTATACATAGGTACAATATTTGAATCCTTTCAAAATATCCTAGTTTTTATCAATTTTTGAATATGATGGAAGGAGATAGAGATTTATGCTAAATCAAATTAAGAAAACAGAGTTAAGGTGAATCAAATGAAAATGAGATAAAGAAGAGGCTCTCATAAGATTGACCTATTTTATTCAAGGATTAAGGTTTGAGACAAAAACCTTGAGGAAGATAATAACTCGCCCAATAAAAATCAACAACAGGTTTTCAAGGTTTACTAGAAGGGAGCTTCAATGGAAGAAAACCTTCACCATCCAAAACCATCTATGACTTGATGAAATTATTTGATATTTCAACCAAGGACCCATAAGATAATACAAAGCCTAGTACACCTAGACCCTATAAAGTATGAGAGCACCTGACTTGCCAATTTTATTATAATAAGGTTGTGTTTGTAGCAAGTTGGAAAAATATTTGGGTAGGTGACACCAATTCAAATCCTAGTTCATGTGTGATAATGTTGTTGAGTCATAGGGATAAATTTAATGGGAAAATGATAAGGTTATTTGTGCATTAGTATGATTATAAATTGTGTGTAATCATCAACATTTCTCATTAAAAATGTGAAAATAAGTTAAAAAGTTGTCAAAATGATTAAATTTAATGCCCGTTTTCATTTTGAAATTCCTACCTATTGTTTACAATTCCTTTTCAAATGTGGAGTGTTATTTTAAATGTAAACTAATGATGCGACACACATCCTTTTGGTTGGAATTTCAAAATTAGACATAATTTTCCAATACCCATTTTGACAATTCAATGAAAATTGTTAGAAATTTAATTTTTCTTTTACTATATTTATATAATAATAAATGCACCAAGGAATGTCTTGATTTTTTACCAGTGCCCAGTTAATGTTGAGAGGATTACTTCCAATCTATGTTCCCTGTTAGGGGAAATTAGTCACCAGGCGAAAAAGGAAAAACCTCACAGGACACTAAATTTCTCTTCAAGCTTGAGTTATTTGAGAGGATATTTCAATGGGGCTGCTCAACAAGCGCATTATGGCTATGGAGCAGTTATTATTAAAAACCCAGATGAATGTTTCCATCTTTTCTAGTATGGTGAAAAAGGCACCAATACTAGAGCCAATGTTATTGCTTTATGGGCCCTCCTATTTTTTTCTAGGCGCATTAATTTGGGACAAATTATCATTTGTGGTGATACAAAGATAATTGTTAATTAGATTAGTGATAGATCTAAGCTTGGTGTGTCGTTGTTGGTCAAATTGGATGTAACACATCATGAATCTACAAGAGGCTTTTGGCAACATATCTTTCACTCATGTCTACAGAGAACTAAATGTTACATAAGACTCCTTATCAAAGAGAGGCATTAATGGCGTGCTGAGATTGATACATTATTGTTTTTACAAAACAATGTTAGGATGGATGAGGGTGCCATTCTGTTTGGCTGATTTGTTCTTGTGTTCTTCTTTACAATTTTGGCTCGACACTTTTTGATAGTTAGATTTATGTTTATTAGGATTGTTGATGCGACCTTTTTTATATAAAGGCTTTTCAGACCATCACTACAACGCAATTGTGTTGTGTTTTATGATTTCAAGTGATCATATTGTTTATTAGGGAATTTATATGTTTTTCGCGAGATGTGGTAGTTTATCTATGTTGTGTTAATTAAGATTGATGCGAAACAACTTGACTATGTACTCATTTTTCAAAATATGAATATCAATGTTGTTTTCATTCTGAAAAAAAGATGTACCAAATTATTGCTAGTGCACATCAACAAAATTTGTCAATTCAATTATCATCCAAGTTCCAATAACACAACTTCAAGTGTGGATCAAAATGTATAACAATTTTATTTCACTTTAACTAATTATAAATCTGTTAAAAATTTTTGAAATAAAATGATATATCTATATAATATATAATATAAACAATTAAGAAAATTAATTATTTAATATAATTATTAAAAAAAATAATAATAAATAATTAAAATTTCATTATGTCGTTGAATATATATAATAATATTATATTATATATATATATATAATCCATCCTCTTCCATATTATTATTATAAGTTAAGTATGAGAATAATGAAAGCAACCACTAAAACAAAGTGTGTATATATAACAATTCTATATAACTGGTCTTTGTAATGTAAAATTCTTAATCACACAAAAGAATTTTTTTTTTTAAGAAAGAACAATTATCATGTACCATTAAAATACAATACAATTTTTTAACATCAAATCTTAATATCGTTCAAAAGTATTTCAAGAGTATATATATTATTTTAAATTTCAAATACGACTATGCATAATCTACAATTTAGTAAATATTTAAAATAATATGAACTTGAAATTGATTTCTCAATATGGAAATCTTATCTTATCATGTTTAAATGAGTGGAAAGTTTGATATAATTATGATTCCCATGGAATATATGATAACTTATTGGAAACATTTTGAGAATAATTTACTCAGCCATATAGTGTTATCATTTTTGGATCAAAATATAAAATTCCTAGGAATTAAAACATGGGTTAAAATACTATGTCATTTTTAACTTATTCAACTTAGTGGAAAAGGTCAATGCAATATCATTCTTGTCTAATTTTTATAAACTACATTCTAATCTTCAGGTAACTCTTGAGGTGCAGGTAACTCTTGAGGTGCTAGTAGAGATAAACAATTTAGTGCAAAAAGGTTATTGTAATATCATTTTTGTCTAAGTTTTATAAACTACATTCTAATCTTCAGGTCACTCTTGAGGTGTTGGTAGAGATAAACACATTAATGCATTTAACGTTTCTAAACAAAGTCTAATATATATCGTAGTTCTTTTATATGATTCAATTTATAGAATAGTCTCTCACAACTGAGAGTACTTAATAGAAGAAAGCAAACAATTTCCCCCTATTTCATTAAAATTGGAAAATAATTGCACCATTATATTTCATCTCCACATTATTCTGATGCGCTAAGCATGTTCTTATTTGGATATGATTGATGTAGAGTGACAACAAAAATTTCTATTCCACCTTCACATTTTTTAATATCAATTAATTTTCAACATCAAATCTCCCACATAGGCATAAAAATCATAATTTTGTTTTAACTTTGTTTTCAATGTCTTAGTCAAAGTAACAACTAGGAATACAAAATTTAGCTTCACAAACTTATCCTTGCGATAATCAATCAACTTCTAGATAATTTTTTGCCTAAGAGAATACACTCTTTCATAGTAGTAGTATAAGGTCAATTCAATATAGGTTCAAATTCTTAATGAATGCACATATGAAGCATCTGTGTTACCAATAAACTCCAAATTTCCATTTTCTTATTTCTTCAAGAAACATAAAACATGTTGAGAACTAGCTTTAAATATATCTTGTAAAGAAATGTAATAAGTAGATCTAATTTCACACCAATAAATGTTTCAATGTGTTCCTTTTGAAATTGTTGATTCAATTTATCTAATTCATTAATAAAGTTAGCAAGAAAATATTATTTCCATTTTATACATCATCATATTTGCATTCTTGTAATAGTGTTGGCATAATTTGAGCGAGCATGTTCAACGCTTGTCCCCTAGAAAACCAGCATTATTAATGAATTTGAAGTACTTGTAGCTTGTGATTTTGAAATAAGTAGAACAAACTCTTAAATTCTCCATGCCTCTTTGTATATTTTCCTAGCCACGAATATATATCAAATTTGGCTAGCTTTTCATTATAATTAAACCCAAGAAAATAATTTAAAGCCATTGTTATACCTAAGGGATCAAAACATGCTACACAATGACTAAAAAACAAATGAGGCACTTCACGAATCAATTGAGAAACCAAACCTTCATGAAAACCTCTCATAGATGAAGCTCAATTTGTGTAAAATCCTACCATTTGATGCTTTGATAATTTCATCTGAAATAATAAGCTTCATATATGGATGGTGCACTATAGTGTTTGATTTTAAGAAGTTAAATAAATCATGTCATGCATAACTCTCTTCTTCAACTTATTAGATATTAATACATACAATCATCTATTGCTCTATTATTTTATCTACCTTTTCATTAACTAAAATGGAATAAAGAAAGCTAAAAATAAATTTCTGCTTTTTAATGTTTCCAATAAACCTCCTTTGATGCAAGTAAAATCTCTTTACTATATGTAACACATTAACATACAAATATTATTCATTGGTTAACAACATATTGGGAGTTACCTTACACCCATGCAAGTCATAAAAGTATTTGTACATTTATAATTGATGCAATAAAATCTCTTTACTATATGTAATACATTAATATACAGAGATTATTCATTGGTTAACAACATACTGAGATTTCTCTTACACCCATGCAAGTCATAGAAGTATTTGTACATTTGTAAAGGTAAAAATCTTTATGGCCACAAAATATACAACTTCCATAACACTCATTATTCTATATTTTTCAATATCTAGAATTCAATATGATTTTTTCATGGGTAAATATGGTTTCTTCAATTCATAGTCCAATAGTTGAATTAAATATTTATCCATAAACATTTAATCCACTTAATTGAAGTATATTGCCATTTTACCTTTAAATTTGTGTATCTCTTTTGAATTTAACATACCCTAAACAGTTACACATTTTTCGTTATGGACCTATTATTGAATAAGACCATTTGCGCATTAACTCTCATGCATATTTGAATAATCTTTTGGGAGCTACTCTGCCTTTTCTCTTTTGGGGGGATCTTCTTTAATATTCTTATACATTTTAAAATGAACATTTTCATCGACAATTGCATCACATCAACTCAAATTAAATGCATCATAAGCAATGTTTGACTACCATGTTTGGGAGTCAACCAATTCAAGGCATTGTTTCTCTACAAATTATCTCATTTTTCATTGTTTCCCCATACAAACTATCAAAATATTTTAAATTGTGAAGGAAACTAGGAAAATGAGGTCTTTGAACATCTAACATTCCTCTACAAGTCTAGAACCTGAAATTATTTTTCACAAAAATATAAAATCAATATTAAGAATTTTCTTATTTTTCATAACCATGCAAAGAATGAAATCTCAATATGTTGGCATTTAGGAGTCCAAATATAATAAATTGCAGAGAAAATAATGATAGAAGTTAACAAATAAAATAGCCAAAAAATATAAAATTTAGATGGTAAAACCATGACAATGTGTCAAGAAAACATCCACAAGGAAATACATCAATATGATATTGATCAAGAAGATATACAATCAAGATTACAACTATTACATTCTATCTCTCAAGATATATCTAGCTTTGCACAGTTACATGCATTACAAGAACTACCACCCACTATACAAACTACCAAATATCAACTTGAAGTAAACATTGGTTTTTATAATATATTTTTCATTTAATTATTGTCATGAATTCTTACAATCTCCATCCAAAAAACTATTTATTTGATATCTTACCTAGGCTCTTTCATTACCTCTTCTGTAAGACAAGAGAAGCTAAACACTGCCATAACTTCTCTATGATATTGATTTTGTAAACATGTTTACACAATTTTCTTGAGTGTGGGCTTTCTAAAGATTTACTTCACGTCCATCAATAACCTATCTTAAAAAAACATACTTAATATCAATATGCTTAGTCTTACTATGATAATATGGATTCATAGCCAAATGGATATCATTTTAACTATCACATAAAACAATTACACTATCCTCCATTCTTCCAAACTCCCCCAAAAGACCCTTCAACGAAATTGCCTCCTTACATATATGTGAGACAATGATATATTATGCCTTAGTAGTGAATAAAGAAACTATTTCTTGAATATTTGACATCCAAATAATTGATCCTCATTTGTCAATAACAACTAAATTATAACATATATTACCAACTATA
>APFE030479338.1:0-21862 GCA_000404065.3 Pinus taeda
AATTTAACTAGTCTAGCCTCTATAATGCAAATGACGTGAAGGAAACTTCTACCAATGCTGTTGTTACCTCTGATAAGTAAAAATGCATGGATCTAAACTGCTTGCATCATAAAATACGTGTTTTTGTATTTTTCCTTTAAGTGGATGGGATGATTGCGATTGTGTGCTAATTAGGGTTTGGTTGTGCAGCTGGGATGGAGAAGGAAGGAAAGCGTGGGACAAGTTGGGGAGGCTAGGTGAGGTCCCTATGGACCCTTAGCATCCATCCACAGAGGTTTTCCACATTCAGAAGCTCAGCAACCGTATGAATGGCCTCCTACAGGATGTCTGCAGGGGATCCTACAGGATACTCGGAGGTTTCTACAGGATGTCTATAAGCTGCTACAGGATGCCCTACCGTGAAGGTTTGAAGTGATGGAGGAGTGATGGAATGGTAGGAAGAGATATGTGAGGTAGGGATAAGGCTGGTGATGGCTCAAAAGTGGAGGAATGAGATGGGAAATGGGTGTAGGGAGTATGTTGAAGGTAAAGGGTTATGTCAATGAAAGGTTAGGAAATGAAGTTACGTGAGGAGTGGAAGACTTTGGGAGAGGACAGAACGAAGTGAAGGTTGAGGAGATATGTTTGCATGCGTGATCAAGATGGAGGAGATGGTAATGGAACGAGAAAGAGGAGTGTAAATGAAACAAATGATTATGACTGTCACCAAACCGAAAATGCATCAACCTAAATTACTTATGCCATGAATTCAATGAACAGCAATCCAAAACGCGAAGAGAAATATGTATGAGGCTGTGATGAAAGTATGTGTGCAGGTGTGAATGAAAAGGAAGCATCTAATCAAAACCGTGACTGTATTGCAGCAATCATCAAGTAAAGTAATGCGTGTTTTTGGTGGCTAGTTATGGACTGCACCCCAATCTTCAAGAGAGATGGCAGTGAGCCTTAACAACCGTTTTGCTGGAGCTCCAATTGATGGTATCTATCCTCTACTACACTAAGCAAGTGGAAACAACTGTAACATAAGCAAAATCTATCCTACTCATAAGAAAACCAAATCACCAAACTGTAATTCGAATTGCATGTGCAAACGAAACTTAAAGTGCTGGAAATGAAATGGAAACAACACTACAGCAGAGAGGATCTATGGCTCTTAGGTTGGGCCCTAACCTGAGAGCTATAGTGTCCTAAGAAAACTTAGAACTAGATCACAAACTGCCTTCTTTATTCATAATCTGATGTCATGCCAAATTGGCTTACAAAAAGGAACAAAAACTGAACTGTGCTCCAAAATTACAATAACAATACGAGAGTTTCAACAACCATCTAAGGCTAAGGCCTTCATATTTATACGAAAATGATGATCCACCGAGTGCCCTTGATTTTAGGAGCTCGGCTGTCCAACTAGAGTCTAACTGCGGATCCTGTAGGGCAGTCATAACTACTGCTCTTGTAGAACAGTTTATGACTGCTGTTCATGTAGGACAGCTGGCTGCTTCTTAAGCTCGGAGGGGGAGATGGATTGGAGCTCGGAGTTCTTGGTGGGAATCACAAGGAATGTCCCAAGACCGTGGACATCTCTCCACAAAATTAGCAGTGCCACCTCATTGTCTCCTTATCCCCTTTTTCGTTGTCTCTTGCTCCCTTTTTAATGCCAAAACCTGGAATCATAATGCATTAGCCACGTAGATAAAGTGTCTAACCTTCTTCCTACAAACAACATGAATAAACTAAGAAATGCATGCATAAGCAAATAAAAATGAATGGTTTGAGCAAGTAAAATAGGCCAAAATGAGCCCAAATTGTACCAAAATTGGGGCTCATCACAAATCCAAAAGCGTTTTATAATGTATAACTTCAAAATTAAAAGCAATACACCCTATTCTATTTTGCTTATAGAAGTGGGACTTTCCCTTATTAAGAGCCTAGCTATGACTAGGCTTCTATTGTACAAGCACAAACTCAATAACATAGGACACCGAGACTTCCTAAGCTAGCTTTAAATTCCAGCCAAAACCACCTAAGGCTCAAACAAGGTTGGTATAAAGACACCAGGGTCTAGTTAAACCATTGGGAGATCAACGAGAATGTTGCATTGCAAAACATTAATAAAATTAAAAATATTGTTACTTCTAAGTTCAAACAAAAAATGTGGTGTGAGAAATATTTAGCAGCTAAAAGAAAATTAAGATATTATAAGGAGGTCATCAACCCCACCCTAGAAGATCAAAAGTATCTCACTGTTTTAACTAGCTCAAAGAAGAAAATTAATATAGCCAAGATTAGAATGAACTCTCATGAGCTCCAAAGTGAAATGGGTTGTTGGGCAGTTCCTAAAACACCATGGATGGAAAGGATGTGCCATCTCTATGAGAATATGAACATCGAAGATGAAAATCACTTCCTCTTAGAGTGTCCCGCGTACAATCACATTAGATCTCAGTGTCATAATCTTTGTTGCAATAATGACCTTTCTAGCCTTTTACAATGTCAAAATTATAGTGAGCTCGGGAGGTTTCTCGCCAAGTTTTTTGAGCATATGAATAAAATCTTAAATCAAACTAGATAGTTCGTTTCTTTAGGTCCGATAGACCAAAGTTTGGTCTCAGTGGACATTGACCATCATCATCATCGTAATCATTTTTTTAATATTAATTTAATAAATATTTAATAATATTAAAAATTAAAATATTTGTATTTATTAAAAATATGCAAATTAAAACTCAATTTATAAAAAATTAGAATTATTTTTAATTTTTATATTTTAACACAATTTTATTTAATATTTTAAAATATCATTATTATTAAATTTTGGGTTTAATACTTTTTAATATATATGAAGATGATGAGATACATCCACTATTACAAATACAATTTATAGTTTAAAATACA
The DNA here is from genome assembly GCA_000404065.3 of Pinus taeda. Classification (NCBI taxonomy): domain Eukaryota; kingdom Viridiplantae; phylum Streptophyta; class Pinopsida; order Pinales; family Pinaceae; genus Pinus; species Pinus taeda. Next base: position 2,893 of record APFE030479338.1, read on the forward strand.
AAAATATAATAAATCAAGTTATAATTTTATAAACTAAAAATGAAAAAAATATAGTATAAATTTTTAAATTTAATTAAATATTAAATACTGAAATTATTTTAATAATTATTTATTTTAATTAAAAATTAGTAAAATGAATAAGTAAAATATACATTGATTAATTAAATTAAAATACCTTTTTAATTTTAATTTTTAACATATTACAAAATATTACTATTACTTTTGTTTATCATTATATATAAATTCTTAATAATATGTTCAGAGCAAAATATGAAAATAATATAATCAATTAAAAATAATAAAATTGATTAATCTTTTTTTTGAATTGAAACAATTATATTACTTTAGCAAAACAAGATTACATAGTTCTTCATACATGTCTTCTTGGGGTGCATTTTACTTTGCAACTCTCCCAAGATTGCAACTCACACTCAAAAACGCCCATTAGATCCCCATTACAAAGCCCATTCCATAAAACATAGCGCAAAGCATACAAACCAACCTGTTATCACCTCCAAGAGCATAGTTCATTCAACAACAAGTCCCATCATCAAAAAACAAAGAACCCAATGTAATGCATTCACTCCAAAGTATAGGGAATACAAAGAATAATGCTTCATTCCAAGTATAACCCAACATACAAAGCATAACCCATCATACAAATCATATCTCTTCACTTCAAGTACTTGTCTCAGTAAACAAAAGAGACAAAGATTTCCAATAATAATCCAGGCCACACCAAACTAAAGGAAACCATGAATCTCTCTGATGGTGAAATTCACATGGAGTAACAAATTTTTGCATGACAAAAACCCTTTGCATAAAAGCCCAACCAATTCATGATTTCAGCAAGTACTATGCCGAATTGTATTTGCATATGCAAGATGCCCACTAGATAGGCACCGAGATAATTGCCATGACCAAGATATTTACCGTGACCAAGCATTTGGACCAAAATTATTGCCATGAGGGACCAAAAATCCCACGACATCCAAGAAGTTTTAGATAAACTTAACATTGAGACAACTAAGAGATAAGTTACAGAGCTAAGAAACCATACCTTACTAATTAGACTTGAGACCCTCCAAAAGAACAACAAGAATAAGAATGCTCTCCAACACTAATCCTGCTTAGAAGAAGAAATTGTCGCCAATGCATTAGCACTTGAACCTGAGGGGTTCGTAAGATCTCCACTATTAGAATCACTGACTTTGTAGCCCTCTATACAAGCCAAATGGGAATCAAGATTGTCCAAGCAAAACCTTAATTTCAAATCATTCTTTTAATGTCATATAGGGAGGAGAATACATTATAATTCTCCACCTTCTTGTATTTGAGGACCAATCAGAGCAAGGTAATCATTTTTTGGTGCAAAGCTAATGACCCCAATAATTGTATTTTCCTGCCCCTATTTTCAGGAGCCCACTTCGAACCTTCATCAAGTAGCTAAGAATTTGAGTCTCAACGATGATCCATCCCATCTTGGGTCTCTCACTCTCAGATTTCCTTTCACAACTCTAGTGGAACAACATTAAAGAAGGTGGCAACATAATCATAGGCGAAGCGTCTGACCCTCCATTGCCCTGGAGAGCCATTACCACTTCTTCATTGTTTGCAATTCATTTGCTTCCTAGGAGGCATCGATACCACACGGAAGGAACACTTATGGCAGCCACTGAATGTCCCATGACTTGCAAAATAAAAAGAGAAAATACTGGACACACCGACTCAAAAACCTAACCATAAACCTACTAAGTCATCACCTATTATAAAAGAAAATGGTTTAAAATCTTCCAGATTCACATGTGGTGCAAGGAAAGCCTCACCACCCTTAAAAGACAACGCATGACCTAGCACCATGAAACACGACCCAAATGTGCCCAAAATAACAACATACCCAAAAATTCCTAGAAAGAACTCAAGACCCTATAGGCCATACATAGACAAAGGCACACAACTAGCACCAAGATAACTTAGCACAATTTTGATGTACAGTTAGAGGAAATTTCAGCCTAAAAGTGGCCTCCTAAGGAAAAATAATAAAATAAGATTTATGAATTTTGGAGGGAAAAGAAAAAATTATTTGTTTTTAATTGTATTTTGGCCTTATCTCCTTATAGGTTCACTCAATTTTCAAGTATAGACACTTGTTGGAAGCGGAATTAAATTCTATGTCCAACGAGTACCCAATATGCATACTTTTGAGAAGACCCACGTTGCTAAAAATTGAAGATACATTTAAAAAACGTGTTCTACATCCAATGAGTACCCATTATGCATACTTTTGAGAAGACCCATTGTTACGCAGTAATTTGTCACCGTTGGTCACCGTCCCTGTTACCCTTGCTTTTTCACAAAGGAGGACGCATTTATGGACCTGTGACCAGTGACACAACTTAAAAACACTTGCATTGGATTCTCCTAAGTATGAACTTCAAAGTACCTGAAGACACCTTTTGCAGATTAGCCATAAAAAGTGCCCTATTTCCATTAGCACGGGCCCACAGTGTCTTACCGGCGCCAATGTCTTAGTTCCTCCAAAGAGGGCGCGTCCATGGACGCACTTCCACAGAGTAAATCCCGCGCCACACAAATTTAGTCATGATTTTTGGCCAGCGTGCACTGAAGTATTTTTTCCTCCATTGCTCATACAGTTCTCTGAGGAAAAATCCCGAGAAAGTGGTCGAGTGTCGTCTTTTCTATCCATGACAACCCACCTCAATGGCTATTCTGGGACAATGCCAAATCCTCAGAAGGTGTCTGGATACAATGCATATTTCATCCTCCTCCATCTATAAATGACTGTCACCCCACATTGAACCGGCTAGTTTCGAGTTTCGCAGGCTTTGAGTTTTGGAGAGATTTTGCTAGAGCTAAAGTGAGCTAAGTTCATAGTGAGAATTGAAAGCCATAGAGGAGTTATGCTGTCGAAATAATGAGAGGGAAGAGGTGACTTTGCAAGGCATGTTTAGCTGCTGACCCAGTTGGAGGAGATTTCAGCGTCAAGCCTATTTGGTTGTAATTCTTCTCTTCTTTTATTGAATAATGAACGACTGTCATTATGGTTCCACTCATGTATTCTTCTGATGATATTTGAGTTATATCCTACTTGACTGATATATAATTGCATGATATTGGATTTTACGCTTGTGTGGGATTGTTCTGTGTTTGTGCAGGTGTCCATGCGTGGAACGTAAGGATAGTGACCGGCCAAAGCTAAAGGACAGGAGCGACGTTTCTTCCACGACAAATAGCGTTGGATTCCAGGTAGACCATTCTAATCAACCTTTAAATTATGCGATTAGGGACTTGCGTGCAGCGTGTATGATTGTTGCTAGACCCCTGTCGGGCTAGTGGGATCGCCTCTGTCCGCAGAGGGGATTTACCGGTTTCAACAATTTGGCGACTCCGCTGGGGAGATTTTCTTGTTGATTGTTTTTATATTGTTTGATTTGTAAATTGTGGACGGAGTCTGAAGAGCGGCCAGACAGCCTTCGAAACACTTCTGCCATGCAGAAGTGAAGTAGATCAATGCCACTTCAGTCGATCTCCGGTTCAGTTTACAAACTAGGCAATCTCAATCTCGCCTTGCATGTCTTTTTCTCTCATTTATTTGCCTGAATAAGTTTTCTGGGTTAGAGTTCTTGCTATTTTTTGCTTGCTGGCTCTGTTTAGACACTGTAAACCAAGCCTGGGTCTGTCCTTTTTTATTTTTTCCTGGTAAACTTCATTAGCACGCTTTTCTTTCAAACAGTCGCGCTGGTTGGCGCGTGTTTCTCTCAGACAACTCGCGCCAATCTCTATTTAGCACGAGTTGCAGACTTACAGTCACACCGCACTAGTTAAATTTTTTAATTAAGCTTGTTTGCCAATCTCTTAAGCTTGGTTCTATGTCTTTTTGCTCTTTTTATACCTCCTGGAAGTCTGTTGGACTGATATTTGGCTAATCGTTCTTTCCATCCTTCAGTTGTTTGCCTTTGTCCATCGATTTTACATCATGGCCTTTGTGGCTTTGTTATCGAGCCTTCTGTTGGATTGATGATTTTCAGATCCAGTCATGTTATTGGTTGATTTCCATATTCTGCTGATGGTTTTATGAGTTTTACATTTTATACTGCAAAGGGCCTTACTTTTAGCTTGCTCATTCTTACCTGACTTCATTGGGACTTAGATTACACGGCTCTTTGAAGATCTTGGTTTTTCTTTGCTTTGCTGGGTTATTGTTCATCTTTCAGATCTGGTTATAGATTCTTTGGAATGATCTGGTTATAGATTCTTTGGTTATAGATCTGGTTGTGCATATCTCTTGAGATCCCTTAAGTGCATTATAAAAGAAAAGAAAAAGATTTTGCTTTTCATTCATTAGCATTGCATGATAATTTTTGCTTTCAAAAAGAAAATAAAAGATTTCCTTTCCTGTTGATTAGTTGCATTAGGATTGTTGATATTGTTTTGTTTGTATGAACCTCTTAACTCTTCTGTAGCTAGATTTCATCCAAACGAAACGAATACGATTTTCGCATGTAGTTGCATTTAAGGCATTTCGAGGGATCACATACGGTAAGACCAGAAACTGAGACTTAATCAAAGATAAACCATAAAATGAATTCAATGAACCTAACAACGCATTGGTACTTAACGCTCACATTCTAGAGGTCTAGGTTAGAGACGTGTTCCGGCGTCGTTAAGCCTGGTAGTTTATCGTTGAGTGGTTGGGTGATTCCTCCACGGTGAAGCGATAGGTGCCATACGGACTGTGCTCCCACGGACCGTCGATAAAAAAAGGGAGACCCCTATAAGGCTTGCAACCTTAAATCCATAGAAAGCTGAGTCTGCCGCCCTACAAACCGTAATGCACTGAACACAGCATTCGGGAAGATTGACTGCAGTACGGGAAGTCCTTGGTGATCATCTGATCGCTAAGGTGTATAAGCAGTTTTACGGATTGTTTGGCACACCTTTCTACCTAGATTTCCAGAGTAGTCAGCTTTTGATCCTTTTCAGACTGTCTAACAGAAATGGTGTAAGTGAGCAACTTGTCACTTCGTGCTCATTAAAAAATCGAAGGAGACTAGAGTCATCTTTTCGTCCTTTTCTCGACTCTTTAAAAGTGAAAAGGTCAACTCAAGTCAAGTGTCTTAAAAATTTACTGGCCACGATCACATAACCCAGTTAGATTTTGTGTGCGCTAGTTTGAGTAGGATTTCATTTTAATATGGCGACCTTTTCGGGATTTGTCAACCTAAGTCCCCCACCTGATGGGAACGCTGGTCACATACCTTCTCCTGGAAATACTGGTGCTCTTTATATGGCAACATTAACTCTACCAGGGTTAACTGTTGGGTTACCAGTTTGGCTATTCTCAAACTCTGTGGTCCCTACTGTGTCTGCTGATACTACATCAGTCCCTACACCTACCCAACACCCTGTTGGACCAAAGGTAGACCCCACCCCTTCGACACCTACTGCAACGTCTCCTTCTTCGCCTGGTGAAAGTACCCAGGTAGCTAACAAGAAGAAGAAGAAGACAAAAAAGAAGAAGTCAAACAAGGGAATGGTTACAAGCACAAAAACAACCATGACCACAGCTGTTGTTCCACCACGGAAAACGGACGATGGAATCCTTCCCACTCCTCCGCAAAAAGTTAAGTTTCCTTGCCGGTTATGCAAGGGAGACCATCTCCTCAGTGAGTGTCCTGGTATTCCCAGGGTCTTAAGGATATGGTCTCGCGATCAAGCCCGACCCTCATCGTCCACTGAACCTCACGGCGATGTTATCTCATCCGTTGGGAATAATAAGGGAAAAGGGAAGATAAGATTCCCATGCAAACTTTGTGAAGGCAATCATTTCCTTCACCTCTGCGCACTCATGGACAAAGCCTCCTCTGTTTTGGAAAGTCTTACAGTTCCCTCACCCCAACTCCCCGCTGGATATCAGCGTCTTTCTGCAACTGTAGATCGTCCTCCTGCTGACCACAAAGGTTGAGCTACACAGCTCTCTTGTTCAGCCTCCTCTTCCTGAACCTGGCCCTACCCAGCCTGTTCTCGACCAACCATTGGTCGGCGAGCGTGTCGACTCGAGTTTACCACCTGTCGACCACCCCGTTCTAGAAGAGCGTCATGAACAGGTTCTTCATATCTCGTCAGATTCTCCTGAGTCCGCAAATGACCCGCTTATCCCAACTATGTCTGAGGGTCTTTCCTCGGTCCCGTTCGAGCAAGGGGGCAATCATACGATTCCCCTACCAAGTAGTTCAGTCGTTTCCTTTGACTGGCATCATCTGACTGCTTTCCGCCTTCCATCCCATATGCCTTTCGAGATTACAGTACATGCCTGTGATACAGCAGTACCTGGCACTGTCTTGGATGAGGGTGCATCGGTTAGTCTTATGTCGTACACTACTTGGCAAGCTCTCGGTTCCCCGCAGCTCAGGCCGGTTACGCAGACTCTGTTGGCTTTCAACGGAGGAGCATGTCCATCTCTAGGAGTCCTCCCGAAGTTCCCTATTACTTTGGGAGGTAAAACCGTCCATATAGACGTCTTGGTTACCCAAGGAGCTTTAGGCTTCAGTCTTCTCCTTGGTCATGACTATGTTTACGCTATGGGGGCCCTTGTCTCTTCACTTTTTCGTGTGGTTTGCTTTCCACACGATGGAAGGATTGTGACTATCGATCAATTGTCCTTCGTTAGTCCCTCGATGCCTCCTACGCAGTTGTCATCCCCTTCCAGTTCCTCTCCACCAGTTGTATCTACCCCACCGCAGGTCAACTACATGGCTACTTCTCCCATGCCTATATCCAGCCATGCCACCATCGTGCATAGTGTTTTGGGGGCATTGGGTCCCGACTTCCAAGACGTTGACCTCCTATCAGGGGCGCCACTCTTGGAAACCCCACCTTCCTGTTCATTATGATGAAGTTCGGGGCGAGGATAGTTTTCTCCTGTCTCAACCTCATTAAAAAATGAAATAGGCTACCATGAGGATAGTTTATTCTTGTTTCCACCTCGTTCAAAAATGAAATAGGGTGTCCGAGGAGTTCTTCCTGTGTCAACCTCGTTAAAAAATGAACAACGAATCACGGAGCATAGTTCATTTCCCTATGTCAAGCTCCTTAAACAATGAATCTAGGATTGGCTCGAGGATAGTTTTTCCTGTATCAACCTCGTTACAAAATGAAACAGGCTACCCCGAGGATAGTTTTGATCTTGTGGCAACCTCGTTAAAAAATGAAACATGATTGGTCGGAGCATAGTTCATTTTCCTATGTCAAGCTCCCTAAAAAATGAACTTAGGAGTGCGGAGCATAGTTCCTTGTCTTGAGTCAAGCTCGTTAAAAAATGAATCAAGGGGTCCGGAGCATAGTTCCTTGTCTTGTGTCAAGCTCGTTAAAAAATGAAACAAGGGTTATGAGGATAGTTCTTTTACTGTGTCAACCTCATTAAAAAATGAAACAACTCCCTTTTCAAATCGAGTCTTTGGCCTAAGATCTCGTATAATACAAGTCGAGTCTTTCCAAGATCTCGAAAGTGAACCTTCATTCCATCCACTTTGTGAATGCAATGAAGCTTGGGGGGCATGTACCTCGTTCTGCATCATTATGTTGGGGGCATGCGAACTTATAACAAGCATAGTTTTTCGTTTCAAGCTTGTGTAAACATGAAACTGAATCCAAGCAAAGTTCTCTACGGTTCAAGCTTGTGTAAAAATGAACCCATACCCGTGCCACCTTTAAGCTCTTTTCTGACTCGTAAAATATGAAGAGATTGCCGAGTATTTTTTCCCTTTTTGACTCGTTAAAGAGAATAAAAATGGAGGTCTTCTTTAAGCTCTTTTCTGACCGTTTAAAGAGGAAAAGATTGCCGAGTTATTCCTCTTGGCTCGTTAAAAGTTACTACGGGGGCGGTCGTTTTAAGTTCTTTTATCGACTGTTAAAATGTAAAAAGATTACCGGGTTCTTGTCGTTTCGAACTCGTTAATGGTTACGAAACGACATGATTTTGATCCCTTTTCTACTTTTTCAGGTCGAAATCACTATTCATGAAAAGTACTCCTCGGTCGTAATGATCGAGCGGTTCTTTCGGGCATCATTTTACACTTTTTCGGGCTCGAGAGAGACAACTCTACGAAAAAGGACCTCTGGAGTTTTCTTTTCTGTGTCTTTTTCAAACTCTCTAAACATGAAAAAGACTTTGAGTTTTACCTGTGTCGGACTCGTTAAACCCTGACGACATTGGACTCGTCAATGCGACGAGATCCGAACTTCTCCTCCCTAGGGCTCGTTAAACTTTTACTAGGTTGGACTCGACCGAAGGTCGAACTTATACTACAAGCATATGCTATCCCTATCAAGCTTGTTAAAAATAATTGGGGTACTCGCCAGAAATGGCGGGGGAAAAAGAAAAATTTTGGAACCGTAATCGTAGTCGTGTCGGCAGTATGTCGCTCTTGAACATGGCACTTCTTTGCTTTGGCGTCAGGGTGGGGATATCTAATTTGGTTTTTCACTTGCCTCTGTCGGTTTGGGTGATCCTATTTGACCTCTCATCTGCTCACTGCCTCGTCATCATGACCTCTGATCTAGTGATGTCAAATACTGCCAACTTCACTGTCGTGCCCCCAATATGTTCAAGAGAAGTTGACCTCTGAAAGAAACCACCTCCGTCTGATAGTTCATAAATCTCAACATTGTCTCTTCCTGTCTCGTGTCGATGATGTGGGAAACATTATGGCCCACCTTCGACAAAGATCACTTCCTGTCGACTTCAGCTCATTATCCAGGAAAGTGATCTTGAGACTCCCTTCCGGTACCTTGGAGCCTGCATGCCTCAATGGCAGGTTCTTTGTGTTCGACGCGAGGTTTTCATCATTGGCCTCCGATCGGATGACTCTGCAGGTGTTCAACATCGACTCATGCATTCACACGCCGTAGACTGTACCTGTAGTACCTTGAGGACCATTGTCATTATTGGTGGTACCTCTCGCGTCTGTTAACAGTTTTCATTATTGACTGGTAATCAGACGATGTTCATGCATGTTCGACTTCAGCGCACATGTTCACATGCTTGAACTTGTACTTATGTTCGGGTCGAGGTGGAGCGCAAGACCCTGGATTGTGTCTGTTGTAATCCAGGCGTGATTTTGATACATGACTCTTTCACTGGATCGCTGCGACCATACCTGAGTCTATTCATCGATCCTAACTAGATGGCTGCGTCCATGCTATGGATCTTGATTGTTATACTCTGTCAATGGATGGCTGCGTCCATGCCACAAATATCATGTATTTGAACTATCATACTGTATATCTCAATGCAGATTCTCGGCAGCAGCTATATATGGTCTTGTAAAGCACTTCACCTCTCTCTCTCTCTGTTTCGAGGCTCATGCTTTAGGGGGCATCTGTTACGCAGTAATTTGTCACCGTTGGTCACCGTCCCTGTTACCCTTGCTTTTGCACAAAGGAGGACGCATTTATGGACCTGTGACCAGTGACACAACTTAAAAACACTTGCATTGGATTCTCCTAAGTATGAACTTCAAAGTACCTGAAGACACCTTTTGCAGATTAGCCATAAAAAGTGCCCTATTTCCATTAGCGCGGGCCCACAGTGTCTTACCCGCGCCAATGGCTCAGTTCCTCCAAAGAGGGCGCATCCATGGACGCACTTCCACAGAGTAAAGCCTGCGCCACACAAATTTAGTCATGATTTTTGGCCAGCGCGCACTGAAGTTTTTTTTCCTCCATTGCTCATACAGTTCTCTGAGGAAAAATCCCGAGAAAGTGGTCAAGTGTCGTCTTTTCTATCCATGACAACCCAGCTCAATGGCTATTCTGGGACAATGCCAAATCCTCAGAAGGTGTCTGGATACAATGCATATTTCATCCTCCTCCATCTATAAATGACTGTCACCCCACATTGAACCGGCTAGTTTCGAGTTTCGCAAGCTTTGAGTTTTGGAGAGATTTTGCTAGAGCTAAAGTGAGCTAAGTTCATAGTGAGAATTGAAAGCCATAGAGGAGTTATGCTGTCGAAATAATAAGAGGGAAGAGGTGACTTTGCAAGGCATGTTTAGCTGCTGACCCAGTTGGACGAGATTTCAGCGTCAAGCCTATTTGGTTGTAATTCTTCTCTTCTTTTATTGAATAATGAACGACTGTCATTATGGTTCCACTCATGTATTCTTCTGATGATATTTGAGTTATATCCTGCTTGACTGATATATAATTGCATGATATTGGATTTTACGCTTGTGTGGGATTGTTCTGTGTTTGTGCAGGTGTCCATGCATGGAACGTAAGGATAGTGACCGGCCAAAGCTAAAGGACAGGAGTGACGTTTCTTCCACGACAAATAGCATTGGATTCCAGGTAGATCATTCTGATCAACCTTTAAATTATGCGATTAGGGACTTGCGTGCAGCGTGTATGATTGTTGCTAGACCCCTGTCGGGCTAGTGCGATCGCCTCTGTTCGCAGAGGAGATTTACCGGTTTCAACACCCATGTTGCTAAAAAAATGAAGATACATTAAAAAAATGTGTTGAACATGTTTTTTTAATGTATCTTCAATTTTTAGCAACGTTGGTCTTCTCAGAAGTATGCATAATGGGTACTCGTTAGAGGCAAAATTTCATTTTGCATCCAACGAGTGTCTACACTTGAAATTTGATTGAACTTATAAGGAAATAAGCCTACATACAATTAAAAAAAGTAGTTTTTTTTCTTTTCCCTCCTAAATATTTACATGTACCTCCTTTTAAATTTAAAACATTTTGATTAGTTATACATATTATGACATGGAAATTACATGAAAATTTTGTTGGCACTTTTAGGCTGAAATTTCCTCTAATGTTCACCCAAAAAAAATTATGCAACCTCAAAATAACAAAGACTTTAAGACTGAGGGCACCCCAAGGACTCAAACTCTGAAAGAAAATACCCGAGAGTACAAGAATTTCCCATCAAAATTGAAACTCATCTAAGAAATTAACTTTAAAAAAATGACAAAGTATCCACAAGTTTTTGAAAGACCCTCTACACATAGAACTTAAGACCAAGAACTGATAATTAACACAAAAGAACATAGATATCACCGTTACGAACGCAGTACTCAGCATGAGCCTTAGCAATTGAGAGCAGTCTCCAGCACTATTGAAGTTCCATTGCGACGAATTCCTAAACCAGAAAACCAATATCATGCTCTCCATAGGACATCTCTCCATACAGATAACAAAGAACTAGAAAAGGGAGAACGAGGTTCATCCCTCACCTCCACTCCCACATGTATCTACAAACCCTAAAACCTCCATTATAATGGCCAATTAAAGACACCAACTGTATACTTTCATGTGACTATGATCAGGTTCTTGTCGCACCCCTCTGTACTTTAAATGCACACAATATATGGGAAGTGGCAGACACAACCTCCAACCCTCTCATCCCATCTACGACCCCCATTGGGGGAATCTTAATCTTTTAAGCACGTTGATCAATAGTATTATAAAATTATGCTTTCTAGGAAAGTATTTCACACCATGAAATATAATTCAATACTTTCATTAATTAACAAAAGTTTAATTTAATAAAATCATCAATCAAGGTGTTTCCATGGTTGGTTGAATGGGGACATCTTTATGTTAATTGCAGATTATGGGAATATCTTAGAATTTGACAGTTAGGAAAGAGGTAAAATGTTTGACCTCTTTCTTGACAGTCAGATTCTGGGATACTCCTGGAATCGGCAATAGGCATAAGTTTAGGAGTTGAATGGTGGGTTAGACAATGACATAGTAGGTTGGGTATTTCCATGGTTGGTTGAATGATGGACTAAACAAAGGCAAAGTAGGCTGGGTTATATTTGACATTCCCATCCCAACTGTTGATAATTCAAATATATTGATCTAACTAGAAAAGTGACTTTTGCTAATTAATTGAATAGTCAGAGTTATTGTATTCATTAACTTACTTCCTCACAGGGATCCATCACATCATAGCTGCCTACTTTATGAATCTATGCTTCTTCAAAACTCGAAAGGCAAAAACTCTGTAGTCTAATTTACTATTTTTTACTAACAAATTGACATGCAAATAAATGTTAAAATTTACAAATAAGAGGGATTATTTGCAAATTTACACTTGAACTTGAGCCTCCGTGAAAATCCAAAGTTCTACTATTTATTTAAACATTGATATGGCTGGAGCCTTACAATATTTATTTAAATATTAATATGCCCCTTCTTAGAAAGCCAAAAGTAGTTCACAACTGAAGAAGAAGAAGAAAAAAATATTATTGTTTAGAATATCACAAAAAAACAGACAATACCAAAAATAAATAGAAACCATTTAAGTTCGCATTGACTAATAAGCAAAATGATGAACTTATTAATGTGTCTATTGATGAGCCCCAAATTTGGTAACTTGTTGGGCTCATTTGGCCTAATTATCCTTGTTCAGTCCTTTTTCAATCCTTCATTTTTCATATCTTATGCATTATTTTTCAGTATGTTTATGTCATTTGTACGAATAAGGGTAATCACTCTTCCTAGGTGGCTAACACGTGCTCATTTCAGGTTTTTTGACACATGATGGAGCAAAACCGAGCAATCATGGGCTAGAAGACAGCCAAGCTTGAGGTGAGGATTCGTAGGGGGGTTGTCTATGGCATTAAATAGCCCTTCCTCAGGATATTCACCCCCAACTCTGAGCTCCAAAGGCCACCAAAACTGGATCTAGAAGGCAGCCAAGCAGATTTTAGAAGGGGCTGTCTACTCACAGTTTGGACAGCCAAGTCCCATAGATTTAGGAGGCCAGCTAGGGCCCTCGTGGTGTATAAATTTTAAGGCCTCAGCCTTCGTAAGGGACTTTTGGAAACCATTGCATATTTTGCACTAGAGTGTTGTTAGCTTTAACTTGTTATCTTGTAGCCATTTTGGCATAACTCTTGACTTATGACTATTTTTGGATAATGAGAAGTAGTCTCATTTTATATCAACTCTGAGTTTTCTATAGGAACCATAGCTCTTAGGGTTGGGCCCAACCTGAGAGCCTAGGGCTTCCTTTTTGTACTGTTAGCTTTCCTTTATGCATCATTGTTTTCCTTTTATGCATTTGAAACGTATTTCTGTTAGGTAGATTTAGTTGTGTTGATTAGATAGATCACTGTTTATGAATAGAATTGCTTCAGATGTTTAAAATAGATTGGTAGGATAATAATAGGGAAAAAATCTCAAGAAAAGGGTCAACAACACTCTCGGTTTCACCTCATCCTTATTGGATCAGGGGCTGGAATTGAAGAAACAGTGTTGTCCCAACAAAAACACTAGTTTGCTTGACCATGCAATCCTTAGTGTACTGTTTTCATTTGCAGAAGTTAGTTATGGGTTCAGATCTCTAAAATGTTTCTTTGCATGATTGATGTACATGGTTTTCTTTCCAAGTAAAGCTGTTGTTCATTCATTTTATTGACAGTTAGATTAGATTAGCTAGGACTTTGATTATTTGTAAGACTTTGTTGATTCGGTTGAATGTACACTGTGCAGAGAATCTCTACCACTCTCTCATCCACCTAAGCTTCATCAGAGCCAACTGTTCCATCTCCTAGCTAGGTCCCTCATCTCACACCTGTCCTTTTGCCCACGTAACCCTACCTTCTTGCGCAATCATTGTTTTAGCCTTCTACACCTTCTCACCTCTCCATCCACCAGTCCCTGGGTTACTCCAGGCCTCTCTCCTACCTCCCTATCCATTCATGCATCTTCCCTCACTCACCGATCCTCTAAAATCCAATTTTTAAAAATCCTGTAGAAATTTCTGAACATCCTGTAGAAATTCCTGAACATCCTGTAGAACCCCTGCAGACTTCCTGTGGAAGCTCACAAATGAGGTTTCTTGATAGCCAAACTTTGTGAAACTCTCTGGAAGGGTCTTAGAGACTCCTTAGACCCTCTCTGAACCTTCCCAACCTTTTCCAAGCATTCCTCCTCCTTGATCCACTCCTGCACAATAAAGAACAGTGAAAGCATATGCATGATGAAACTCAAAATTTAATCAAAAATACAAAAAGATGTTTCCTTAGGACAGAGGTAGTCTAGACACATGTATTTTACCTCCATAGAAGTAATGGAATCTCTTTCAGTAGTTTGCATTCTCATCTTTGCATCAGTAAGACTAGCTGGTAGAATTAGGGTTTGCTAGGGTTTGCGCTTTCCTTCAGTTTCTCAATCTCTTTTCACAAATAGATTATCTTTCTTCGAGTTAGCTTTCATCCATCAATTAGAAAGCTTCTTATAAGAGCTCATAGAAGTTGGCTTAAGCTCCTAGCAGACTTGTGCCAGCTGACCAAGTGACAACTGCGACAAGAGCTACTACTTGTGCATACAGCACCGTCACTTCCAAGTTTGTTACAAACTACCGGGTTGATAAAAGTAAAGAAGGGAGTCCCAAGAGTTGTAGCATTATTGCTGCAATATTGGTGCCCACCATCTTTTTGGCGCCATTGCCGAGGAAGCGTCAGAGTATTGGTGATTCTTTCTTTTCTTCTATTTTCTCCTACAACCTTCTGCTAAGTAGTTTATTTCATTTCCATTCTGCAATTTCATTTCCGCAAAAGTAGAGTAGACATTTCTTGCTTTCATAGATTGGCCTTTCAATTCTGCAAGCGTAGCTTAGCATTTCAATTCCGGAATTTCAATTCTGCAAGTGTAGCTTAGCATTTCATTCCTGCAATTTCATTTGGGCAAAATAGATTAGTACTTTCCTGCTTTCATTTCAATTCCGCATTTTCGTTTCAACAAGATAGTTAGTTGCAGTTCAATCTATTTTAGTTTTGCAGGTACTAGAAGGAAAAGAACAAAAGCAATCAAAAGTCTTTCCATTTCATGCCTCGTAGGAACAGAGATAAAACCGGCAAATTCTTACCCAACACCCCCACCACATCACTGATTCAACCTTCTCTCTTCTCTGGTGGCAGTGAGCCAGAAAAACCTATAGGTGAACCTCCTGAGATATACGAATATCCTATAACAGAAGAAGAGTTAGAGAACACTCCATCTGAAGCCATGGCTGAAAACCGAAACGGTAGAAGAGAAGATGAGAGAATAGAAGGTACCTTTCCCATCTGAGAGACCAATGGAGACATGAAAATGAAAAACATAAGTCCCTCTGCTTTACCTCACTTCCATGGACTGACTACTGAAGACCCTGATACCTTCCTGTTTGAGTTTGTTGTCCCTTGTCGAACTTATGACTATGCTGAGGATGAGCAAAAGTTGAAACTCTTTCCTTCTACCCTCAAGGATGCAGTATTATGCTAGTTCATGGGGTTACCTGGAAACAGTATCACCACTTGGGCTAAGATGCAACAAGATTTCAATGCCAAATACCGGGACTACTATAGATCCAAGGAAAATAAGGGAGAAATCTTTCGGATGAGCATGGGAAGCGATGAATCTTTAGAAGACTACGAGGAAAGGTTCCAACTCAGTTATAAACGGGCTAGGTGCACACTTGACCCGGAATTTCTGAAGCTGGTTCTGCTCTGAGGAGTCCCTGAAGACCTTCTGGACACCCTTAACATGTTGGCTGGAGGAGACATCAACCAACTACCTTATGAGGACATAAAGACCGTGTTTAGAAACCATTCTAGGGCGGCCCAGAAGAGAGGTAGGGGGAATCATCTTTCAGCTAGTACCACCTTCTCCAAGCATGAGTTTGCTAACCAGATGGAAGAACTCAAGAGTGAGATGAGACAGACTATTTCCATGCAACTTGATACCTTCCGAATTCAGCAAAAGAAAGAGGAAGCTGAGAGGGCTTTGGCCATTTTTTGTCCTAGATGCACGAGGAAGCATCCTAAGACTGAATGCCCATTACACTCAGTAGAGTATGTTTCGTTGTGAGGAAGACCACCCACAACAATGGCCCTACCTGCCTGGATTTAAAGCCATGTACTAGGGACTGAGGTGGTACTGAACCTCTATACTGCCTCTACCAAGGAGGCCACAAAGGACCCAACCTTACACAGGGGAGCAAAGGGACATCCAGCTATAAAAACCCAACCATCCCTATATCCTTCTGAGGCCCCTGCTCATCCTTCCCGTGGTCCGCACCTCCTCCATGGTCTTATCCATCTCCATACCATACTCAACCTCCTCCTCATTTATTTCACTCTCATGCCCAGCCACAACCTCAGTGGAATGCACCTCAACCGAGGTGGAGGCCCCAGTACAACACTCCTCCTGCCATTCTGCCTCCACCACCGGCTCAACCACAACCATTACCTCCTGCTCCTCGAAGACAACCCCAGATTCCTGCTCAACCGAACCCGAACCCCAACAACAGACAGGCCCAGTAGGTATATACTGGGGAGACAACATGCCCTACCTATGATGTGGAGATCCAGGAGATCAACCTACGATCTGGGAAGGTCCTTCCAGAGCGCCAACCTCCTCGCCTAGAGGAGGAGGAAGAGAAATAGGAAAGTGAACCCCAAGCCATTCCACCCTTTCCTGAGTGACTCACAGGTACCACACAACCCAACCCAGAAGAGAATGAGCTTCTGGGAGAACTCAAGCAGTCGTGTGTGAAAATACCACTTCTCCAGGCCATAAAAGATGTACCAATATACAACAAATTGATTATGGAGAAGTGTTTCAGGCACCCAGGCAGGCGAAAGAGAGATGCCTCAACCATCAATGTCATAGGACAACGGTCCGATCTCATGTTGGGGCAAGTAATCTGTCCAAAGTATTTGGACCCTGGGATCCTGTAGTTGATGTCCACATCAATGGCACCATCATACCCCACACCTTGATTGATCTAGGGGCCGCCATTAATGTGATGACCAGGGACACCATGCTTAAGCTCAACCTTCAGAGTTCCTTAAGGAAGACCTCGACAATGCTGCAATGGGCAGACTGCTCCACCATGACTCCCGAAGGGATTATGGAAGATGTCTTGGTCTCTGTTGACTCCTGGGAGTACCCTACGGACTTTTTGGTCCTTCAGCCAAAGGCAAAACTCACTGGATATCCCCTCATTTTGGGAAGGCCTTGGCTGGCTACTACAAATGCTTACATTAGCTGTCGAGCAGGAAGCACGACCATAAAAAATGGGCCTATGTCCAAACAGCTGGTCCTATACCCTCCTGCCCAACCTTTGCTAGAACATGACTTACCCCTCTGCTTGGAAGAAGGAGAAGAGGATGAGGTCTACTCTGCACCATTATGCACAGTAGAGGCCACCAGGAGAGGTCCTCAAACTGAGGATGATTTGATTGAGAACTTAATCGAAAATCCTCCCCCCGGTGCACTATCCTTGGAAGAGTTGGTGGAAGATACCCAAGCCAATGCTTTAGTGGACCTATGTGGAACTGATCTGACCACTCCCAGAGTTAAGAATGTGGAGTTTGGCCCTGAAAGAACTTTAAAGATAAGCTCCTCTCTCTCTCCCTCTCAGGAAAAGGAGCTATGTAGCCTCTTGACCCGCCATTTGAAGGCTTTTGCTTGGAGCTACAAGGAAATGAAGGGAATCCATCCCTCAGTTTGTACCCATCATATCTACATTAAGGAGGACTGTAAACCAGTCAGGCAACCTCAGAGGAGAATGAATCCAGCCCTTAAGGACATTGTTAAAGAAGAAGTGAAAAAAATGTTGGATGCAGGATTCATCTACCACATCTCGGATAGCGAATGGGTTTCCGCTCTGGTGTTGGTACCCAAGAAAAATGGGAAATGGAGAATCTGTGTGGACTACAGAGAACTGAACAAAGCCACCAAGAAAGACCACTTCCCTTTACCTTTCATAGATCAAGTGTTGGATGGACTGGTAGGGAAGAAGTTTTTCTCTTTCCTAGATGGGTTCAATGGGTATAATCAAATCCAAATCAGCCCGGAGAACCAAGATAAGACCACCTTCACTTGTCCATGGGGTAACTTTGCCTACCGAGTCCTTCCCTTTAGGCTATGCAATGCCCCTGCCACTTTCTAGAGAGCTGTATTGAGCATCTTTGCCAAGTTGGTTCATGATTTGGTGGAAATCTATATGGATGACTTTACTCCTTACGGGTCTAGCTTCCAAGAAGCCTTGTCCAACCTGGGAAAAGTTTTGAGCAAGTGCATTGAGATGAACCTGTCCCTCAACCCTAAAAAACGTGAATTCCTGATGACTGAAGGGACCGTGTTAGGTCATACCATTTCTCGCCAAGGATTACAGGTGGATCCCAATAAAATTGCTATCATAAAAAAGGTTCCACCTCCTCAGAAGGTAAGAGATGTTCGGAGTTTCCTAGGCTTAGCAGGATATTATAGAAGCTTCATTAAAGACTTCAGTAAGCTAGCCTCGCCATTGTTTGGCCTCTTAGCAAAAGATGTTGAGTTTAAATGGACTGTCGACTGTCAGAGGGCTCTGAATGAATTAAAGGATAAGTTGGTGTCCGCCCCAATTTTGAGAGGCCCAAATTGGGCCCTACCTTTCCACATCCACACTGATGCCTCGAACAAAGCCATAGGGGCAGCCTTAGGACAAGTTGAAGAAAAAATTCCATATGCCATAATATACTTTGTCAGCAAAAACTTATCCAAGGCAGAAATGAATTATACGGTAACTGAGAAAGAGTTCCTGGCCGTGGTCCATTCCCTGAACAAGTTCCGACACTACATCACTGGCTATCAAATATTTGTACATACTGACCATGTTGCAATTAGATATTTTAATGAATAAGCCTGATGTGAATGCTCATATTATTAGATGGTTACTTTTGTTGCAGCAGTTTGATTTGACTATTGACAAACCAGGTAAAGAAAATGTTGTTGCTGACTTCTTGTCTAGATTGGATTTGCCTGCAGGTGAAGAAGGAACAGTGGATGGCCAGATGCCAGATGAACATCTGTTTGCTATCTCAGTACTCTCCCCGTGGTTTGCTGATATAGCAAACTATCTGGTCTCAGCACAGTTCCCTCCGCATCTATCCT
>APFE030479351.1:2560-29794 GCA_000404065.3 Pinus taeda
CTCTGCCTCCTATGAAATTTTACACCACTGTGTGTAAATATTTCATTTACATTCACTGCTGTGTGAAAACAAAACTTACAGGGATTTACAGATTTATCTTTTCACTGCTGTGTGAAACAATTCATGGTTTTCAAACAAAACTATCCATTGGCTTTCTTCATTCATTTCTCCTTCTACTCCTGCACTGCTGTGCAAATTTTTTTTACTTCTTACCAAGACAAAAATGGTTTTACACTGCTGCTGCATTTTCCTTTTACATTACAAACCCAAAAAAAATTCATGCACTTCTGTGCGTTCCTCCCCTGCAATACAAAATCAATCTCTGGTCTCCATTCGCTGCTGCGAATCCCTGGTTTGCTGCGGACCCTTGTTTCTTTTTATCGTGTGCGATTACATAACACACTTTTTTTTAATACAATCCCTGTGTACAATACAAAATAAAAATTACAATGGAGTCAACGCTCCTATTAAAACATATGTCAAAAAAAATAATAAAAAAAACTTACAATATGTTTTCGCCCATACTCCGTATCCACTAAATATTAACGCGCCGTAAAACATTTAACACATTACCAAAAAATTGTCATAGCATTAACTTAGGAGTATGGCCAAATTAATACTCCACGCTGCATTTAATTTATCAAACAGGCCCGTATGTACTTTGGAGAGCTTAATCGGCGGAGACCTTTCCTGGCAATCGAATGGCGGAGAGGATGCTCTTCAATCGGACGCATATCGGACAGAGGTAGAAGACCGACATTTATCGTCCGATAAATGTCAGGTGCTGATGTCATGGCAATCCACATGTCAGCACCAAAACGCGTCGGAGCTCCTTGCACGGAAACAACTTTAAGCCGAAAGGTGGTGCGATGAGGTTGCCGGCGGTTTATGGTATTTCAACAGTGGTTTTCTGAGTGCGTTGACTGCTGACCCACTCAGTGAAATTATAATTTCAACACTCCCCTTTAATTTCATCGGCTGGCCATTCGGTCATACCCAGATACTTCTTCAAAAATGCAAAGCTTTTCTGATCCAGTGGCTTTGTCAAGATGTCTGCAACCTGTTCTTGTGTTCTACAATGTTCTAGGACAATTTCTCCATTTTTCACCAATTCTCTGATGTAGTGAAACCTTGTATCAATGTGTTTCGTTCTCTTATAAAACACTGAATTTATTCTAACACATTGTTATAACTCTTCAGACCAATTCAATTCTCAACGTCAGTGTTAAAAGGTGTCGCAGGGAAATGGAGAGACGATTTTGTCGTCGTGAAAATGCTTAGGGTTGACGAAGATTGGATAATTAGTGTAACTTCCGCGTTGAAACCGGTTATTCCACCACCTTGGAACCAGAATTTGCTCTGCTTCGGGAATGCCATCTCCGAACATCCTTCGCAGAACCGCCGTTGCTTCGGCTTTGGTCTTCTCATCGGCCTGTTCCTCTATACGCTTCGATTCGGCGTCAGTGACTGTTACAACCAAGATGTTCGATCCTGGATACGCGTTTTCCATGTGCTACAGCAAAAATAATAAATCTAATAGTTATAATTACTTGTAATAATGTTATATTTTGAACTCCTTTTCTATATTAGATCTAATTGGTCATAATACCTACTTGCCAAAACGTGTAATAACCTCGCCTTTGGTCAGCATAGAGAAAGAATTCTGTACCATACCCCGTCTGCCAGAACTTGCTGGGAAACTTCAGGAATACCTTGGTATAAATTCTTATCTCGCAGTTAAAAAATGCTTTCGTTTTCCGAATCTGCACATCACTAGTGATATCAGCCTTTGCCAACTACAATGTGGATTCCACCCAAGACAATTCTTTTGAACACTGATTAACATACTATTGGTGAAGTTAGTAGCAGGTGCGAAATAGCGACATTGCCACAAATGTAACAGTGAATTTGCTTTTTCAACAGCTTCACTCCTGCTGTAAGATTCACTCCATGTAGATTGTAGATTTTGAAAATAATTTTAAAATTGATAGTTCAAACAATTAATATCTCCATACAATCAAATTTGAACAATCAAATTTAAATATATTCTGAGAATCTACGATTAACCCAAACACAAAATAAAAAATAAAAAAATAAACATCCCTCCTCCCCCTCTCATGACCATGTTGTTGTTTAGATCTGAGGCTATTGAAACCGTCTAAGAAGGTCCTCCATGCATTAAGGACCTTCGCTGTCCCCTCGTGAGTCCTAATGCAAGTTGAGAACAGAGAGGGGTAATGGCATTATCTGTTTTTACCTCATCATTCTGGGCCCTAACGGTCGATCGCATCTTAATGAATTATCTTCGTTCTCGAGTATGATATTTTTTTTTCTTACGTTTAGGTTTAGTTTAGTTATTACTGTGCGAAAAATAATACTGAAATAATTGAAATCCATTGCCAAAGTAATATATTGAAATAATTGAAATCGATGGCCGAAGTATTTGGTTGGTTGATATATTTACAGGTAAACTAGGGTTAAACTTTATGAGATGACTCTGAAGAACTCCTAGGCTGACAGACACAATCGCATATTTCCCCTTGTAAACTGACCCATCTTCAATATTGACCGTAACGCCGTCGTTGGTATAATGTATTTCCCGAACGACCTAATTCAAACATTATAGAGAATTCCATCAGAAAACAGCACAGCAATCTTTGATGAGGCTCGATTATAGGTTGTCTCGACAATTTTTGACACGAAGATTTGACAATCGAGCGATTCCCAGCGTTTACTGATAGGCAATGAGGAGTACCTTCTCCAACATTAGTCGGTCATCCACCACGTGTCCGCCGTCAGATTCCAGGAATTCTTCCGCCAATTTCTGCACAATGTATTCGTAACCCCGCTCATCAGCCACCATGAATTCCTGTTCTCCAAATTCAGTATAAGTCGGAATTGGTTCCACTTCTGCATTCGAAACACCGTCCGAATCAGCGATTATTATTTTTAAATAAAAACTGGTAAATTTATTTAATTTAAGAAGAAAAAAACAAAATTAAGACCATTTCTCAAAAGAGTAATTTTTAAAAGAACAAAATTATATTTTGTAAATGCTAGTGGCATCTGGTAAGAGTAAATTATAGAAATTTGCAAAGAAAAACATTGAAGGATAAAACAATTAATAATCACTTAATTCTCTTTTATTTTTTATTTTTATAAATTCAAAATTATTAATTACTACAACATATATAATTTACCTTACCAAATTGAGAATTATAAAAGCATACCTGCCATCTCAAAATCATGCAAAATATAATCTATGGCCAATTCCAGCGGAGTTGAAGGAACACTGACGCAATACAAGAAAGAAAGGCAAAACTCCATTAGAGCTTGCGATTTTAATCAACACTAGCACAATAGCTAAATCAATCAACAGTAGCACAATAGCTAAATCAGGTTTAATCGTCGTAATACTTACAATTCCTGGGACTTCATGTTTTCCAGCGGCAAAAGGGAATTATCATCTGCCGTACCGTCGGTCATTCTGGAATCAGCTTCAATGGCCAAAGCACGATTAGCAGAATCTACTGCCAATTTATATGAAGCGGCGGCAACGGATTCAGGTAGTCTAGCACCGCTGTCATAAATACAAGCACCTTATAAATTTAGAGGATGTCATGGGCATTTGAGGATGTGTAAGCTAAGGTTTTTGTTTATTTTTTTTAATACATAGAGAAAATTTAGATATAATTTATTTGTGAGACCGTTGTTGTTCTCAAGTGAGTTTTTAAGAAAAGTCATGACACTTTTACCCTGATTATTTGTAAGGATCAAATTTAGCTCCCTAAAATTACCGTACCTAACTGTAAACAATAAACAAACTTAGTTCCCTCAATAAATAAAAAATATTTAAAATTAAATTAATTTAAAAATATAATTTATAGAATTTTAGACCTATTATTCTATTTATTTGAATTTTGACATAATCGTAAATTAATATCAATAACATAGTATGAAGTTAACTTATAAAATCAATACATTGCCGCTCCTGCATTCGGATTTACCTGCTGTCATAAATGTTGAACACGGCGTTGCTATAATCAGAATGGCAGGTGCGGAGGCTGTGTTTGTTGGCAAGTTGCCAGATGGGATTCATCTTGTGACCCCCAACGCCTGCTACCCATCCTGCGCCACTCTCCACTGTCATGCCGGCGAATTCATGCTTCGTCAGCCGCCCACCGATTCGATCCGTCGCCTCCAAAATGAGAAAATCTTCGACTCCATTGCCCGAGAGAACCTTAGCAGCCGAAATTTCTGCAACCCAAGTTACACATCACAAGGGTGAGCAAACAGAAGAAATAAAGAGATGATCATGAAACTAAGAAAGTACCTTTAACATCCCCGTTTACAACCCAGTTACGTTACCTGAAATGCCTGCGCCGACTACGATGACACTACTGCAGGATGACAATGGGTATGAAGAATCCATGCGGCCGGAGCAAGTGCAAGCTGTGGCTGATAGAAACTTGACAGTTATAGTTTGGATTTTTCAAAATTTCAACCCCGTTTTATTACAATTTTATGGAAATTCCAATCGTCTTCCGACTAGATTGTGGCCCGGTTACACCAGTAGTTATTTTTGTACGGGCTTTAGCTCTTTGCACCTTTATTTAACCAGTTATCCCAGAACGCATTCTGACGCTTTCAATATAACATTAAATTTCTATATATTCGTGCTCTGCTGCAAAGGTATATATATGCACTCGTAGAGTTGACAAAAAATAAAAAATAAAAAATAAAATCAATCGCACGCAAGGTGCAGTAGAGAAACCACGGCGGCAGACTTGGCGTTCCCATTATAGATATTCAAGGTCAACTATCAAAATAGTCCGTGGAAAGATAAAGTCAAATTTGGCCGGCTGTTAAATCATTATTTAAATTTTGAAGCGGCAATTATAAACACGCGAGAATCACAATCTCGGTGTGCGCCTGCTCACTATCATCATCACTTACGTGGCAGCTTTAAAGAAATGAAATAAGTTTGTCACGAATTGTTACCATGCTATTCACGCTTATGGAATGGACGAGAAAGTAAACAGGATACTTGAAACAATCTTGTACGCGTTTTATTTAAATACCCTTTTCTTAAATTTATTTATTTAAATGGCCACTTATTTGTGACGCCCTTTCATACATAGTATTTAATATTACAAACCATCTAAATAGTTACAAATACTATAAAATATAAACTTGAAATTTCCTTTACTTGTATAAAACAATTTTGTGAAGATTTGTTTTAGTGATTTATTTTCAATACCATTTTGGATATATATATATTATGAAATAAGTGTTTTAATATAAAATAAAAATTCAAATATTATAATTTTAATAAATATATATATTTAATTATCAAATTTTGGTTTTAAACAGTATAAATTATTTTGACAAATATAAATTAAAGTAAATTTGAAATTTCAAACAAATATTTTAATACATTTAAAAAAACTATTTTTAAATATAATATTTATAATAATATTAATAATTATTATATCATCATTATTATTATTATTTTAAGGTCATAGTAATATTATACTTTACATTGGTGTATGAGATTATTTTATTTCTAAAATAAGAGATTCATCTCTATAGAGATTTGGCTGTTATAGCTTATAAAAGTGTACATACTCTAACTTTGTTGTATTTATACCTACAACCTCTTACTACAGAGCACATGTTACAAAATTAGAAAGTAATTAATCACAAATATATTCCTTCATTCATGAATTTTCTTTCTTAATTTACTTTAGTTGATTAGGTCAAAACTTAACATGTCAAAGGCTACTCATATTTCTTTGACAAGATAAAGAGCACAAATACTCTGTAAACATGTATCTCATACCATGTGTTCCAAGAATGTCTTAGTACAACAAGAATGAACTTATTATGTCATTGTGTAGGAGTATTAATTTGTACTATATAAAGGTAAGTAGATGTAAGTTTTTGTATTTCATATTGATAGACATCTAATGGACTCACTTGTTAAGAGAATGTGCTTCCTTGAAATACGTCACATGTTTAAATTCAAAGTGGGTAAAGTATGTACACCTCTATATAATTTAGAAGCTAGATGACATTTGGCACTAGTAAGGTTTATAAATGGTTTTCATAAGTAGTTTAATGGTTTAGCAAGCTTGGTTCCATTGAATATTTCCATAGTCTTCTTCCTTATAAATTTTAAACATTGTATGCCTTCTTTATTTGGAAATGTGGTTAGGGTGATCATGAATGCCTTGGCTTATAAACTCCTTTATGTTACATAAGATCTTGCTTCATACATATAATGCCATTGAATTCAAATCCCTTGGTGCGGTTTGAAGCTCAAAATTACTTGCTTGGACAATACAATTTGTATTGAAAATTGCTTCTTAATTCAAGTATATGATCTCTAATTGTCTGTTTTGAGCTTGCTGAAATAGACTCTTCTTTTTTAGAACTTTATTGGCCTCCATGATTATTGAAGTTCTATTAGCAAGTGAAAGAGCTCTCAACTTATCCTAAGATTTAGAATTCAAGAACTTCATCATTCTATTTGGCATCTAGGATTTCTTTCACAGTTCTTCCATTTTTTTTAATTACCCATTGTGTCTGATAAGCTAATGCAGATTTATCTCCAATCAATCTGAATGAATTCCATAACTTTGTGAACTCATCTATAATGGGATCCTAAAGGATATGCTTAGGTCAAATTAAATAAGACTTACCAGTTAACCTACATTACATTTCTTCCAATTGTCCCTATAGGTTGGACTTGATTTTTTGGTGTTACGTGATGATGCCATCCTTCTTCACCATATATTCCTTAGGAATACCTAATTCATCATCCTTGAAAAAAATAATTATTTTCAAACTTTCAACTTCGACCTCTTAAAGATTTATGTATTTTATTGTTTTATCCAATTCTTCAGTAGATCAATTAGCATTATAGATTGGGAAGATGAAGGCCTCTAAAAAAAATTCTATGTTTATTTTCCTTTTAATCTTTCCATTTGTTACTCATATATTTCAATCTATTTATTCATTTGAACCATTTGATATGACAATTAATTCTTCCCTTGTTTCACTACCTACAATTCTGGAATTTGAACATGATTTACAATTCGATTTTCATCTTGCTTTTCATAGCTAAAATTTCAATTTCTTTAATTTTAACTAAAACCTATACAAATTTTCCATCTTTGGGGTTGGTTACCAAGTCAATTGTCCATTTTTGAAGTGCATCAATGTTCATTTGTTTAGTTCTATTTTCCAACTTTTTTTTTCTTAGCTGCTTGTTAATATTAGTGACCACAGTTTGTACTTTATTTCACTTATAGAAGTTTGTATTATGTCCTTGAATACCCTCTTCCAAGTTTTTAATGCAATTCCATCTTGTCAGCTAAGTTTACCTTGTGCAAGTCAAATGTCAGCCTTGTTTCCTTATAAACATTTACAATCTTTAAAGTCAAAGCTTTAGGCTCCAATATAGCCATATTGAATTGTTTTTTCTCAAGGTCCAAGTTTCATAGCAATCTAGTCTGGGAAAGTCCTTACTTCCATATTTGTGAATACATTTCTTTCTTTATTTGAGTGTTTTAATTTTTATCTTCTGGTATTAGGAAAACATATTTTCTTTCTTTGACTCGTCTCTTGTTATTGGAACTTCATTATCTCTTGAAAAAATAGAAGTTCCAAAATATGTTAATGGAAAAAACTTTATTGAAAAGATAGGCTTGCTTGGTTATGTTTCCTCTCGGCTTTTTGTTGACTTGTTTCCTTGTTATGAAACTAGCTCACAAAAAGATAGAAAAGAGTGATCCACGCCTTAGAATTCAACCTCTTCGAGGGGGCAACCTCCTTTACATTACACAAATGAATGATTCCTTGATGATTCAAATGACAAAACCTCATTTCTATATATAGGAATCTAAGGAGTCATAATATAACCCAGCCGACCTAACAATAATAATATAAAGGCACAAAAATAATAATAGAGGGATTATATGGGGTACAGTAAGAACAATATGGGGACAATAGGGGCACAACAATATTAATACAGGATACAAATACAAAAGTAATGGGGTAATCATTAGTATTATAGGGACCTAATATGCCCCTCTCCTTCAAAAAACTGTTGTCCTCAATGCTTGAGTAGTTCTGGATGCTTCTGTATGAAATTCTCATCCTCCCATGTGGAATCTTTAGCGGATAAGTTCTTCCACTTGATGAGATATTTTGAAATTGATCGATTTCGTAGCTATCGAGTTCTTGTTTCTGTGACTACTTCTGGTTCCAATATAATTTTTCCTTCCTCGTCAAGTTCTGGCAATATTATTTGAACTGGGAGCTTGTCACCTATAACCTTCTTTAAACATAAAACATGGAAAACTGGGTGCACTTGAGAAGCTGCAGGAAGCTCCAATTTGTATGCCATAGTACCAATCTTTTGCAACACCTCGTACGGACCATAATACTTTGGTGATAATTTATTATCCTTCTTAGCTTGCTTGAGGGACATTTGTTTATATGTTGGGAGCCGTAGGAATACCCAATCACCTACATCAAAATATCTTTGTTGCCGATGTTGATCTGCGTGTTGTTTCATCTATTCTGCACCAACACGAGGTTATCCTTTAAGATTGGAGGACTTGTTGTTGATGCACGATGTGATGTTTCACTGCTTGAACCTTAGAATTTTCTCTTAAATATGATGTGATGGATGGTGGCTGATATCCATAAAGTGCCATAAATGGGGTCATTTTTGTTGTTGTATGGAAGGAAGTGTTATACCACCATTCAGCCAGAGGCAACCATTTGACCCATTGTGTTATTTTATCAGATACAAAGCAACGAAGATATCCTTCCAAACATTTGTTTACTATCTCAATTTTCCCATCGAATTAAGGATGATAAAATGAGCTATGAGCTGACTGAGTACCGAGACAAGAAAATAATTATGTCCAAAAATCTCCAGTGAAAATGGGATCTCTGTCACTTACAATAATCTTTGGGTTTCCATGTAGCTTTTGAATTTTTATCCGTAAATGCAGTAGAAACTGTACTAGCTTTAAATGGATGTGATAATGCAAAAAATTGTGCATACTTGGTAAGTCTGTCAACTACCACCATGATGACACTCTTTCCCTCAGACTTGGGTAAACCTAAGATAAAATCCATTGAGACCTCCTCCCAACATTGGCTTGGAATGGATAAAGGTTGTAATAGGCCCGGGGTCTTAATTGTTTCAACTTTATTTTGCTGGCAAACCAAACATTTTGCCACAAACTTTGGAATATCCGATTTAAGGCCATCCGAAAAAAATTCCTTCTTAACCCTATGGTAAGTTTTTAAAAATCGTGAGTGCCCTCCTAAGGGAGAAGTGTGCAATTCCATAAGAATCTTTTGTTTGAGTTGGGAATTCTTATAGAGCTATAAGCGCTCTTTGTACCATAGTGAATCATTTTGCTAGCTAGATGTACAAGATGTACTAGAATCTTGTTGTAACTTTTTAATAAGTGCCCACACTTCTTCATCATTCTTCCATTCCTCCCTTGCTTCGTTTATCCAATCTGGTTGGATAATAGAAATGGCGCACAACAATGCTTTCACATCCTTATCCTTTCTTGAGAGTGCATCTGCCACCACATTTTTCTTCCCCTTTTTGTAGATGATTTCAAAGTCATAACCCAAAATCTTTGTGACCCACTTTTATTGCTCTTCAGAGGATAATCTTTGTTCTAAAAAGTATTTAAGGCTATCATGATCCATTTTTACCTTGAAGTGTCTTCCCATTAGGTAGGGCCACCATTTCTTAAGTGCATGTAGTATTGCCAACATTTCCTTCTCATAAATAGCTTTGTGTAAAAACTTTCCCTTGATTGGGTGACTTTCAAAAGCAATGGGTCTTTCATCTGCATTAAAACAACACCAATTCCATTTCCTGAAGCATCACATTCCACAATAAAGGTTTTTGTGAAGTCCGGTGTAGCTAAGACAAGTGCTTGGCACATTGCCCCTTTAAGATGTTCGAAAGCCTTTGTTGCTTCAGAGTCCATGAAAATGCATCTTTCTTCAATAGTGTTGTTAGAGGTGCTGCTATTCTCCCATAATTCTTGACAAACTTGCGATAATACCCTGTCAACCCGAGAAATCCTCACAGATGCTTTATGGATGTGGGGATTTTCCATTCCTTAATGGCTTTAATTTTTCTAGGGTCTACCTTAACTCCTTCATGAGATACAATATGACCCAAATATTCCACCTCCTGGACTCCAAAGAAACATTTGGATTACCAAAAATCCATAAAGAAGGGGTCCCTCTTAGACCAATTGTTAACACCATTGGTTCCCCTACATATGAATTAGCTAAGTATGTAGCTAAGATCATAAAACCTCTGGTTGGTAACATGGACTCCTTCATAAAAATGTTATAAAGATGGCCACCGATCCTGAAACAACGAAGCTTGCAGAAATCTGTTTACGGTCCACTTTTTTCAGTTTTCAAGATCACTATTATGAACAAATTTCTGGAGTTGCCATGGGTTCCCCGCTCTCAGTAACCTTAATAAAGAAGGGCGAGAGGCTCTAAAAACTCTCCGTAATAATGATAAAATAGTGGTCCTTAAAGCAGATAAAGGTGGAGCCATTGTGGTGTTAAACAAGGAAGATTACATTCATAAAATGAATGAGTGTTACACAGTAATTTGTCACCATTGATCACCGTCCCTATTACCTCTGTTTTCGTACATTAGATGATACATTCCGGGACCTGTGAGCAGTGACATAGCCTAAAAACACTTGCATTATGTTCCCCTGAGTATGTACTTCATGTTCCCTGAAGACACCTTCTGCAAATTATCCCTGAAAAGTGCCCTTTTTCCATTGGCGCAGGTACAGAGTGTCTTATTCGCGGCAATCACTGAGATCCTCAAAAAAGGGCGTGCCCATTGGCGCTCTGTCCTTGAACGACACTCGCGCCAACTAAGTTTGGTAATGATTTTTGGCAAACGCGCACCCATATGTTTTTCCTTTCAGATCATGAAGTCTTTTGAGGGAAAAAATCCATCTGATAGAGGTCGAAAGTCATCATCTATCCTTGACATCTATCCTCAGTAGCTTTTCGGAGATAATTTCGATCCACAATGGGCGTCCTGGTGCATTGAATCTTCCTCCCTTCTCCATTTATAAAATTTTGTCCTCATGCATTAGACAGGGGAGTTCTGGAGTAATGCTAGTTGTGATGATGCTTGTCTGGAGTGATAGTAAGAGTCTTGAAGCATAGGGAGGTTATGCTACCGGAATCCTGAGAGAGAGAAGGCCTATTGCAAGGCATACATAGCTGCTCGCCCAGCCAGAGAATAGGTTCAACGTCAGAACCTTGATTGTATCTTTCTCTGCCTATTATTCATTAATAAACGACTGCTATTATGGTTCCAATCTCATTGCCTATTATTATGTTTGATTTATTTCCTTTCTGACTGAAATATAGTTGTACTTTGGTGGATTTTATGCTTGTAGTTGTCTCGGTCTTTGCATGTGCAGGTGTCCATTCGCGAGGATCGCTAGGATTGTGACCTGCTGAAGCAAAGGAGCCGGAGGGTCAACTCTACTTCGACATTTGCGTTGGATTCCAGGTTGGTCTTCGTAATCCACCTTTTAGTATACAACTAGGAACTTGCATAGCAGCGTGAATTGATTGTTGCTAGACCCATTTTGGGCTAGTGGGATCGCCTCTGTCCGCAGAGGGGATTTACCTGTTTAACACATATGATTGAGACAAATTACTCATATCAACAATAGTGAACAAATATGAATAAAATGAAACATTCCTTCCATTCTAAAATGAAAGTAGTATTTAAAACAATATTATTAAAAATACCAATTTATTAAATGCATTTCTTTGGCTCTGTTCTCCAACAGTCTTTTACAATGATTGAACTTATTCTTTTAAAACTAGAGTTGTAATAGTACGAACTTTTCCCATCAAAACATAATTCATAGTGCAAAAGAAAAATCCTCAATAATCCTTCAAATCTAAGTTTTCTCCTCTATCCTACAATTATAAATCCTTTATACAATAGTTCCTTCAAGAATTCATGAATTGCAGAGAAGAGTAGAAATACCATGTAATAAACAATGTGAAAAGATAAATTCACTATTTATTTATGAAAAAAAATAGGAAAAAAGATAGAAATACTATATGCACATTGCTCAGCTCATAAAATAAATAACAACAGTTTAGTCTTTCTCACAAAGATGATTCCAGGAGTACAGTAGTGCAACTTCTCAAAATTATTTATGAAAATTCCTAAAACAATGTTACAGTCGTTCTATTGAGAAAAGTGTGAAAGTACAATAGTGCGAGCTTTCGTAAGCCTTTCTTCATAAAATTCCGGACCATTATTTCATACAACGAGTAATCTTAAATATAAGAAAACAACTAAATCTATTGCGTAGAGCGTTGAGGGCATTTAAACAAATCCCTTCAACAACGCTTAAAGGAAAACAAATTTTTGGTGGAAATTTCTGAATGTGATTTGTTGTCTTCATCAGCTTTGTTTGTTCCATTGGATTATCTAGATGCTTGTCTATCTGTTTGAGTTGAATTGTTGCTTATTAGCACAACTGTCCTCTTCTGTCATGAACCTAAACAAAAAAAACAGAAATCGATAAGTTGGAAATAAATAAAACTGATAAGCGATTTTTATTTGAAACAAGTCATTTTTGCAGGAAATCAGGAAAAACGTAGAGTTGCAATAAATTTTGAATACAATCATCATGAAGAGGAATGTGGAGTGATGCCTGTGATAAGACAAGTTGGAATTTACTATTTTAACGTAAATCGCAATCGCTTTTAGGCCGGGTGTAGAACTCAGAATAATCACAATTGTTTTAAAGCCTGGAGCATTCTTAAACTAAATAAAAAAGGGGCTTTCTTAAAACATATCGCAATCAGCGTTTGGAAAGGTGGATGTTATGTTATAAACCATGTCTATTTAAAACTTGCAATTGCGAAGTGCGGGATGACGTCATTGTGATGTGGAGGATCCATGTGGCAAAATGATGTGTTATCGCAGATCTCAAAATAAGTCAGAGGCTTAGTGGTTTTTTTTAAGGGGGTTCAAAGTGGTAAGTGGCTTGTGAAGGGGGGAGTCTGAAAGAACACATGAGTGACACGTAGAGATAGGGATTAGATGGGAAAACCACTTTTCAGACCCCCCCCCCCCACATGAGAAACTTAAAATTGAGCGCAAGGGGGTCTGAAACCATTATCTGTCATTGATCTGGGTGGATAGATCTAGGCCATTCATTTTAGTACATAAGTCTAGCTTTGGTTATATTGCAATCAGCATTGAAAGCAGAGGTACACATTACATATGTTTTAAGTCTCGAAAGACTTGCGATTTGTGATAGGTGGGATGATGTGGCGAATTACATCACATGTGATGTGGATCTGATGTCATATCGCAATCGGCATGAAAGCTCATATCGCAATCACACTTGGCATAAGGCTTGAGCCTTTGGAACTTTGTGATTGCGCGGATGCGATATTTTAATGAATTGCAATGAATAATCTTCACGGGTCTGAGCTTAATTGCAATTTCAATTCGGTTAAGGAAGGAGGTAGGAGGCAAGACTTTTGGAAAGTGCAATAGCCGCAGAAGTGACATTTAATGAATTACAGTGTATAATCCCGTTAGGTTCGGGCCTTATCGCATATCACAATCGGGAAAGGGAGTGGAGTATGGACTTTGGAACTTTTGCGATAGCCTTGCGAACACAGGATTTTATGGATTTGAATGTATTTTCTATCAGGCCTGTGCTTTATCGTAATCAGCTAAGGTAGGAGGCATGGACTTATATATTAGTGGATCATGAGATTGCGATGGACGCAGGGAATTTATTTCTTATGAGTAATTTTCTCGTCGGGTCGTTGACGAATATCGCAATTGGTGTTTGTGGGAAAGTCTTTGCCTTCGGATTTTTTTATTATTATTATGGGATGTGCGATGTGGGGTATGGCAAAGAGTAGAAGTTTATAAAGAGTTAACTTTTGTTTATAAATATTTTAACCTTTGGGGATTAAAAAACTCCGATTTTTTTTTTTTAACTCAATAACCCATATTATTTATTAATTAAGGTTTTTTAAAACCTAAGTATAAGTCTCGATTCTAGGGGCTATTTGAAATTTGGTTTTTTGGATAATCAAGGTTTAATACTTGGGTTTTAATTAAAAATCCTAAGTATTAAACTTTGATTATAGGATTTTATTAACATTTTTTTTCTATTTTTTATTTTTTGTTTTTTTAAAGAGATAAAAATTAAAGGTTTTCTAAAACTAAAAGATCCCTATTTTAATATAATAAATTTCATAATAAATTTATAATATATTAAAATGGGGTTTGTTGAACAGTACAACAAATGGTGATTCACAGGAAGAACCAGTTATCTCTTATAATAATGAAATTTTCCAAAAATTCAGTAATAATAATTTAAGAAGTGAAAACTATTTTCGAAATATCTAGATAAATAAAATTACTCTGGTTATAAAACTCATTAAATTGAAATTTCTCTTAAAAACCTTTTGTGAATGAAACTCCTATTTACTTGTATCAGTCATTAATTAGTTGTGAAAATAAAGTAGGGGCCCTTTTTATGACTTAGCTTATAATGTACTTGTTCGTCACAGGTAAAGTCATTGCTGCCAGCAAGCGTTCATAGCCTCAACAGGGTTACCTTTTAACCAACAACAGTCCAGTATCCCATCCATTTAATAGTGCAATAATTAGAGGTAAATTATATTTTTCTTTTCTTTTCTGATGCTAAAAAGCCATTGTCCTAGTTTGGTGGCTAGATAATGACAATGCCATTCACCAATAACAATCAAATTGAACAAGTTGGCTCGTGATTAGACCCCTTGTCTTACAATTAAAAATCGTAAGCCATTACCCTGATTTGGTGTTCGGTGTGGTAATGTTAGTTTAATTGGTTCCCTATGAACATGGCAAGCAAGTTCGTGATGAGACCTCTTATCTTTTTCGATTTTTTTATATTTTAGAATTACATTCTAAAAATTTCTTTTTTAATGGATGGAGATGATCGTTGACTCCTTAAGAGTTTTGGATGACAAATCCGAGTTAAAAGTGTTTTAATTGTAAGACGATCTTTACTTTTTAAGGATAACATTTTTTTACTGAAACTAGAGTAAAAGGATATAATTTTTTATTTTTTTTAAGATTTTACAAGTTAATGGAAAAAAATTATATTTAATAATTTTTATCTAATTTTCAATTTTCATAACCACTACCTGAAAATTTCCTACTTTCAAATTGAAAAATCATAAAATGGTTTTCAAGAGATGTTGATGAAAGGCCAAGAGTATGTCATTTAACATTATTATCTAAAAGAAAAAGTAAATGTGATATGATAACTAAATTCTCAAGATATAACCATTCACAAGTATGATGATAAAATCACTTGAAACCAAATCTAAAAGGAAAACTTTACAAAATTGTTTATGAAAATTTCTTAACAAAAAGAGGAAAAAGATAATGAAGAAAACATTCATTCTTATGTCAAAATCTAGATAAATCGAATTTGCAAAGTTAAAAGCATTTAGTAATATTCCAGTTTGGATGAGGAAATTTGCTATTTATTTGTCTTTTGCAAAAGCAGAACTTGTAAAAAGTGTTTTAACCATTTTTTAAACAGAGTAATGCTTTTGAAGAAAAAGATTAAGGTTTATAACTTCCCCATTTTGGTTGATTCAATGAAAATCGTTACTACTTCTTTGAGCTCGCAATTTGATCTAGTGAAGGTGTGAAAATGTTTGTGAAGAGCTACAAAAGATAGTTATATATCAGTAGAAAATAAGGAAACAAAACTAAATCTAAAAAGTAAAGAAATGAATGAAAGTGAGTATATGAGACTTACCATTGAATAATTTCATTTAATCTTACTAGAAAAATATGACTTTCTCCAATGCAAGGAAATTAACTCAAAATCGTTATTTATTAAATCTTATCTAAATTAATTTGCTCCTAATTCTAACTTAATGAAGGAAACATGATTGTATAATCATACTTCCAATGTAACCACTCTCTCGTTTTATTACCTACATGTATGTACAAGTCAAAAGTTACTAACAAGATAACGAAAATAATCAAAATCAAACAAAATTTACTATTTACATCTAATGTAAAATTATGTACAAAAACAAGTTTATTTACAATTAACCTGTTAGTAAACCATCTTTTTTGGAAAGCATGCTCTAAAAAAATATTAATGGGATCATAAAAAAATGAATGTATATTTGTTAAAGAATGAAAACTTTCCAAAGGAGATGATGGCAAAGCATGTTGTGAAGGAAGAACATTCTCAAGATCTAAATTTGACTGATTAAATGATAGGAATGAATTTCTGAATGTCGAATTAAATTGAAAATGAAATAGTTTTTTATATTCAAGATTATAAGAAACCAATTCATCATTTTCACTTAATAAATATCGATGATATTCAATATTGAGAGATCTAACATGCTTGCAAAAATAAAAGAAAGCAAAAGGAAAGAATGTAAAAACAAATAAATCATTATGAAAACGAAAAATTACAAAATAATTTTACAAGGCAATTCTGGAACCTATTGTGGATTTCAGTCAATGAATTACCACTAAAATGACATTCCATGAAAAAAAATGCAAATTTCTAAAAGAGAATCATAATGAAATACATTAGAAACTTGCAAAATTAACTCATCAAAATTCTTAAAATTAAGTTTGTGTTCAATAAGACAAGAAAAAGTTAAAGTGTGTGAATCTTTACAAAATAGATCAATTTTTGAAATTGGTACACTTTGTACAAGATGTGATTCTTTGTCATCATCATCATGATAATCGTCATAAATTACCTTCTTTTTATGAAAATCAAATGACCGATCTGAAATAATAGAATCAGAAAATACAAAAGAAGAAGATTTTTCAATTAAAGGATTATCATTCAAATGATTGCTAGGTGTAGAATTTTCAGAACAAGAACTATGAAAATTATCAACTGAAAGATTAGCATGATCATCATTAATTATACTTTGATTTGAAAACACATCAGGATAAAGAAAATAATGCATTCCAGAATATAATAACAACTGAAATGAATCGTTTATAGAACTTGCCATATTATAATCTAGGTTTAAGGAAATTATTTCAATTGCAGTTATATGTTCTAAATTTTCTAAAGTTGCCTTCAAAGAAGATAAATTGATGTGTTCATTTTTCAAGTCTTGTAGCTTGGATTTATTTTGACCTAATGATTGATCACATGCATTATTAAAATTTGTTTCAATTGCATCTTCGAAAAGAAAATGAGAATTGAAATTTTCTAAAGAAGAACGTTGTGATTCAATTACAGTTTCAAGTATAAGTTCCATAAAATTGTTTAGTGATCCAAGACTAGTTAATGAATTAGATGTGTCATGTTCTTCATTAATTGATTCATTATTATCAGTATGGGAAGAAACAAGAAAAATGAAACGTTCAATTAAATATTCAATTAAAGGAAAATTATCTAAATGAAATCTATAACAAAATGACCAAAATCTATTATAAAAATAATCTAAAGATTCATTATCATATATGCAAAGATTATCTAATTCTAAACACAAACTATTGTAACTGTAATTTTGACGTGATTTGAGAAATACCTAGCAAAAATGTTTCCATGAATGAATTGACTTCTCGAGAAGCACCAAGAACCATTTGTATATCCATCCTCTGAATGTGAGAGTGAAAAGCTTGCATATCTCATTATCAACGATTATATTAAAAGATTTACATCTACTAACAAAACCAACAATATGATTTAACGCAAAAATATTGCTCTGACCATCGAACCTTAACTGTGATAAGGACTCAATCTGCTTCTTGGGCATGCCTCATGTAGGCTTAGGTGCACTAAATGCATGATTAAATGTAGGAAAACATATGGGAGTCATGATTAGTTAAAAATGATATTAAAAAAATATAAACAAATAACTAATTCAAAGCCCTCCTTTTAGCACCAAAAATGTTGAGGCCTCGAAAATCACTGCCACAACATTGGGGATAACCACCCAGTCCGGACCTTAAAAAAACTCTTTTTATGTTTGGGATAGTTGTTCCAACTGGTTCAATTAGGTTGAGTTACCTTCTCCCAACTGCTATCATCTTTAAATATGTCTATAATTGTTAATATCTAGGGCCATCAGATCAATTATTCGAGCTGATCAAGCAAGAAGAATGATCCTTAAGTTGTTTCTATGGTCCAACCAAACCAATCTAATGTTTTTCCTCAAAAAGGACATCTAGAAATGTAGAATTAACCTAAATGCAAACTAATCCTAAAATGCGAGAAAAATGAACTAAATCCTAATCCTAGCGTAATTAGGCAGACATAGATATAACCCAACCGATAGAAAAATATTTAAATGATTTGGGATTTAAATATGTTTGGCCTATAATGAATATCAAGCTAACGAAATAGTTCAATTAGCTGACATTATGAATATCAAAACATATTCTATTCAGAGACCTCTTAAATGAAATAATTAACTGATAACATTTAAGAAGTAGTTCACAAAATGATATTGATTGTTAAAACAATAATTCAAATAATTAAACAAGAATATGAGGAAATAGTTCACAACATATCATTATTTGTTAAATCGATATTAAAAGACAGATTTCTGAGTAAATAGTTACTCGGAAATCAAAATTCAACACATAAGAGCAGAGATAAATAATAACATATGATTGAGACAAATTACTCATATCAACAATAGTGAACAAATATGAATAAAATGAAACATTCCTTCCATTCTAAAATGAAAGTAGTATTTAAAACAATATTATTAAAAATACCAATTTATTAAATGCATTTCTTTGGCTCTGTTCTCCAACAGTCTTTTACAATGATTGAACTTATTCTTTTAAAACTAGAGTTGTAATAGTACGAACTTTTCCCATCAAAACATAATTCAGAGTGCAAAAGAAAAATCCTCAATAATCCTTCAAATCTAAGTTTTCTCCTCTATCCTACAACTATAAATCCTTTATACAATAGTTCCTTCAAGAATTCATGAATTGCAGAGAAGAGTAGAAATACCATGTAATAAGCAACGTGAAAAGATAAATTCATTATTTATTTATGAACAAAACAGAGGCACAAAGATAGAAATACTAGATGCACATTGCTCAGCTCATAAAATAAATAACAACAGTTTAGTCTTTCTCACAAAGATGATTCTAGGAGTACAGTAGTGCAAC
Organism: Pinus taeda; assembly: GCA_000404065.3. NCBI lineage: Eukaryota > Viridiplantae > Streptophyta > Pinopsida > Pinales > Pinaceae > Pinus > Pinus taeda. The sequence goes on from APFE030479351.1 coordinate 21,834, forward strand.
TTCTCAAAATTATTTATGAAAATTCCTAAAACAATGTTCCAGTCGTTCTATTGAGAAAAGTGTGAAAGTACAATAGTGCGAGCTTTCGTAAGCCTTTCTTCATAAAATTCCGGACCATTATTTCATACAACGAGTAATCTTAAATAGAAGAAAACAACTAAATCTATTGCGTAGAGCGTTGAGGGCATTTAAACGGATCCCTTCAACAACGCTTAAAGGAAAACAATTTTTTGGTGGAAATTTCTGAATGTGATTTGTTGTCTTCATCAGCTTTGTTTGTTCCATCGGATTACCTGGATGCTTGTCTGTCTATTTAAACTAAACCACTGCTTGTTAGCACAACTGTCCTTTTCTTTCATGAACATGAACAAGAAAAACAGGAATCGATAAGTTGGAAATAAATGAAACTAATAAGCGAGTTTTATTTGAAACAAATCACTTTTGCAGGAAATCAGGAAAAACGTAGAGTTAAATAAATTATGAATACAACCATCATGGAGAGGAATGCAGAGTGATTCTTGTAATAAGAGAAGTCAAACTTACTGTCATAAATCGCAATCGCTTTTAGACCGGGGATAGAACTCAGAATAATTGAAATTGTTTTAAACCCTGGAGTATTCTTAAACAAAAGTAAAGAAGGGGCATTCTTAAAACATATCGTAATCGGTGTTCAGAAAGGTGGATGTGATGTTATAAACTGTGTCTTTTTAAAACTTGTAATTGCGAAGTGCGGGATGATGTCATTGTGATGTGGCGGATGACGTGGAGGATCCATGTGGCAGAATAATCTGTTATCGCAAATTGCAAAACAAGCGGGAGGCTTAGTGGTTTTTTCGGAGGGGTTTTGAAGTGGTAAGTGGTTTGTGAAGGGGGGATTCTGAAAGAATGAAGGAGTGAAACGTAGAGATAGGGCTTAGAGGAGAAAACTACTTTTGAGACCCCCCTTGTGAGAAAATTAAAAATAAGCGCAAGGCGGTGCGAAACCATTATCTATCGTTGATCTCGACGGATAGATCTGGGCCATTCATTTTAGTAGATAAGTCTGGCTTTGGTTATATCACAATCGGCGTTTGAAGCATAGGTACACATGACATATGTTTTAAGTCCCGAAAGACTTGCGATTTGCGATGGGCGGGATGACATGGCGAATGACGTTGCATGTGACGTGGATCTGATGTCATTGATGACGTCATATCACAATTGGCATGAAACCTCATATCGCAATCACACTTGGCATAAGGCTTGATTCTTTGGAACTTTGTGATTGCACGGACGCGATATTTTAATGAATTGCAATGAATAATCTTCGCGAGTTCGGGCTTAATCGTAATTGCAATTCGGTTAAGACAAGAAGTAGGAGGTAGGCTTTTGGAAACTGCAATAGCCGCGGATGTGATGTTTTAATGAATTACAGTGTATAATCCCATCAAGGCTAGGCCTTATCGCATATCGCAATCGGGAAAGGGAGCGAAGTATAGACTTTGGAACTTTTGTGATAGCATGCAGACACAAGATTTTATGGATTTGCATGTATTTTCCTGTCGGGTCCGGGCTTTATCGCATATCGCAATCGGCTAAGGTAGGAGGCATGGAATTATATAATAGCGGATCATGCGATTGCGATGGACATGGGGAATTTATTTCTTATGATTAATTTTCCTGTCGGGTCGGGTTGACGAATATTGCAATCGGTGTTAGCAGGGAAGTCTTTGCCTTTGGAATTTTTTTTATTATTATTATGGGATATATGATATGGAGTATGGCAGAGAGTCGGAGTTTGTAAAGAGTTAATTTTTGTTTATAAAGATTTTAACCTTTGGGGATTAAAAACTTCGATTTATTTTGTTTTTTAATTAAATAACCCATATTTATTACTTAAGGTTTTTTATAGCCTAAGTATAAATCTTGGTTTCGGGGGCTATTTGAAATTAGTTTTTTGGATAGTCAAGGTTTAATACTTAGGTTTTAATTAAAAAGCCTAAGCATTAAACTTTGATTATAGGATTTTATTAACATTTTTTTTTTTTTTTTGAAAGAGATAAAATTTAAAGGTTTTCTAAAACTAAAGGTTTCCTATTTTAATATAATAAAATTTCATAGGAAACGTATTTTATATTAAAATGAGGTTTGTTGAAGAATACAATAGGTAGGACAAACCTTTTTAAAGGCATAATCTATAAATATGATAAAGTACGAGGCTCCCCCTAACGACTCAATATTCAGTAAGCCTAAACACATCATAATATATCAATTCTAATAAATATGTTTTATGTTTAAGGTCACTTATAATAAATGAAACCCTTCATTGTTTACCATATATGCAATTTTCACAAAAGTTATGATTATAGGATCTCAATATTGGAAGAAAAAATTTACTATAAAGATTCTAAGGCGCTTCTCGATTATTTGACCCCAACGTTCATGCCAAAAATCTACTAAGATTTATTCTTTTGCAATAATAGCCACATTTGGTTTTTCTGCTATTTTTCTTAATGTATACTATGTTCTTGTCTTGGATCCTCTAGCCATGAGAAGTGCCCCTTCACCATTTTTCCAATGATTTTGAAATAGCCTTCATAATCCAATAGTCCCACATAGATTAGACTCATGCACATCTCTACAACATGCCATGTCCACTCCAACAATGTTGCAAAAGTGATTGTTTCTCAAGTACACTTTACCATAATCACCAAGATTATATGTAACATAATTATTTTTGCTTTGGATTACAAGGTGAGATACTACAAAGTTAAGAATCCAATCAATACTAAAACTAGAGATATATATAAACACGAATCTTCTATTGAAACAATAAATAAAACCTGACCATCTAAAACTACGAAGTGGTCTCACTTTCATCTCTGTTGTCTAATTTTTTATTTTGCATGGCTGTTTTTTTATCTTTATTTTCTTGCTTTCAAACTCAACACTCTCTTTTCATGTGTCTTGGTTTTCCATAGCGATAAAAAGTGAGTTTTCCTCTTTATTTTGATCTACCTCTTAACTTTGAACATATTTTACGATTTTCCCACTATAATCAACAAGAGTTAAAGCTTCTTCTCCTTGGTTCTCCTTGGTTTTATGTAATTGATTTAAATCATAGCTCACCATTGATTAAGATGTTGCTAACATCATCAAACTTCAGGGTTCCTATAAGTGTTGAAGTGCCCATAACCACAATTAGGTTCTCCTAGTTGTATGATATGGAACACCTTAATAAGGTGGCTCTAATCTTCTCATTCAAAATTATTTTAATAGAGGCCAGTTGGTTGGTGATTGTGTTGAACTCATTTAAGTTCTTTGTTACTGAAGAATTTTCCATCTTAAGGTTGTATATTTTCTTCATTAAGAAAAGTCTTATTTGACGCTATGTTTTTCTCATTTAGGTCGTGCAATTTTTTCCATAGAGCCATTTTTTTGTTCTCTTCAAACACATTAAATTGGACATCTTTGCTAGACATTGATAGATTGTGGCAATGGCCTTTTTGTCTAGTTTGATCAAATCTTCATATCATTAGGGTAAATTTGATGTCTAAAATGGGTTTCCTAAGGTAAATAATAAAATAATAATTAACATGATAAAATAAAATTTTTGAATTTTTAAAGAAAAAAAAATGGAAACTACTTTTTTATCATATTTTTGGCTTATCTCCTTATATTTGTACCCAAATATCAAGTGTAGACACCATTGGATGTAGAATTGAATTCCACATCCAACAAGTACCCACTTTGCACACTTATTAGTAGACCTATATTAAACAAAGAAATTGATAAAGAGATTCCATGAAAAAACGCTTTTTTATGTATTCTTATTTTTTTCGTTTTAGGTATACTCGGAAATATGCAATGCATACTTGTTGGATATGCAATTTACTTCCACATCCATTGGGTGTCATGTATTCTCAATTTTTTTTGTTGTAGATCTACTCAGAAGTATGCATAATATGTATTTGTTAGATGTGGAATTTAATTATGCATCCAACTGGTGTCTACACTTGATGTTTAAGTAAACTTATAAGGAGATAATCTGGAAATACAATTTAAAAAGTAGTTTTCTTATTTTCCCTTCAAAATATTCCCGATTGGGGATGACATCATCATCTTGAATCATATTGGCTCTTTTAAAGTTAATTTTGTTAATACATTTTTTGTTTTAAGGCTCATTTTTAACCTCGAGATTTCTCTAATGGTCGTCAATGAATATTTTTTTGCTACTCCCTTAGTTAGCAAGGATTAATCCTTCAAATCAATATATTCTCCATTTATGATTTCCAAAGGGCAAACATAGCCTTATGTAATTTCTCCATGTCACTCAACAATTTTGTTTCTATGCTCAACAAGGACAATTCAAACAATAACCGGATACTACTCAAACAACCAACAAGTTAGTGATGGCTTATATTCTCCATTTGTGATTTTCATGGGAAAAATAACCTTATGTAATTTCGCCATGTCACTCAACAATGTTGTTTCCATGCTCAACAGGGACAATTCAAACAATAAATCGGTACTACTCAAACAACCAACAACCTAGTTATGGCTTTGTAAACCATCGAGGCTCCCTATTATGCATTGAAATTTGCTCTGATATATTATTGGTAATAAACATCCTATATTAATAATAGATGATCTAGCCCATGGGATGTAGGATAGACGATGACGGGGTGTATCGTTAAGTCACTCCGTGATGTGAAGGTCATCGGATCGAAACTCCATGGGAAAAAATCCAACCATGTTAAGGGCTGGTGTGGTTCAAGACGGGTGTGATTTCCAACTGATTTTGATGATTTACATGCCCGTGGGTCGCAGTTTCTCAAGCCAAAGGTCAAACCTGTAGTCGTCTCAGGAAAACTCAGACAACTTGACAAAAAAACAAAAATATACAATAGATAATCTAATTTTCAGGTCAAGCTAGACACCAAATTGGTGTATAAGACTTTTTTTTGTGAAACAAGAATTACCGCCACCCAAAAATTTTACAAAAATAAAACAAAAAATAACATAATACAAAAAAATACTCTAAAAAATATAATTCACCTAATATATATATTGTCCCAGAGAAATTTGCTAATACTACCATTGGCCCAAAATAACACTTCTTTTTCTAAAATAAATTTGACTCCTTTTACTCCATCAAAAATAGCTTACCACCTTATTTATCTAATTGACTTTGACTTTTAAAAATAACACTTATCCTCGCACTTAAGATAACTTTGTACACAGAATTAATTTTGACCAGTCACAAATTCCAAGTCTCACTTGTGCATTCTACCATCATTTTGTCCAAGGAGAAATTTGCTCATACTACTATGGGCCCAAAAACACGTGATTATTTAAAATAAATTTGACTCTTTTACTAAGTCAAAAATAACCCATGGACCCAAAAAAACACTAAATTTGACTCTTTTACTAAGTAAAAAAGAACCAACCGGGCCCAAAAATACACGTGTTTATTTAAAATAAATTTTAGTCTTAAAGTCAAAAATAGTCCACCACTTTTTTTGGCAATGGCTAACGACCCTGCCATAGGGCATTAAATGCCCGTTTAGCTGCATACTCCTTAAGCCGATAACACATGCGCGTGGTAAGTTGATAAATAAAAATAGCAGCGGTGTATTATCGGCTTAAGGAGTATGCAGCGAAGCGAGCATTTAATGCCCTATGACAAGCTCGTTAATCATTACCGCCTTTTTTATCCAATTGACTTTTCAAAATAACTTCTTCCCTCTTAAAATAAAAGTGACCAATAAAATGCCATTTTGATGTCCACGGAATTGTGTAATTGACTTTTGAAAATAACACCTCTTCCCTCTTAAAATATACGTGACCAATAAAATGCCATTTTGATGTCCACGGAATTGTGTATTCGAGGGCAATGAAAGATTCTTCGCTTGATAACTTTCAACCATTCATTACAGCAAATTATGTGTTGTTGAAATATAATCTCAAGTAACATCATAATAAAGCTTTCGTCCAACTTTTTCCTAGCGACCATGTAAGTCCGTTGGCCAATTATTATCCACCATTTACCATGTTAAGGCATGGTATTCATGATCTTTTCTATTATGGTGTGGGTCATGAATATACTATTCATGATCTGGTGTGGTCAAATATGCCGAGAATAATGTAATTATGTTAAAGTAGTTTATATTAGAATTGGGTTTGAGGAATTTATATTTTCAATAAAATGAATGATTGAGATTGTAAGTCAAGCAAATATTTTTAGTCATTATTAGAATTGGGTTTGAGGAATTTATATTGTGATAAATGAATGGTTGAAATTGTAAGCTAAGCAAATATTTTAAGTGAGGATTTAATAGACAATATAGAAATCGGATTTTAGTTTCAAATTTGTTCCTCTCTTTAATTTACTAAAAATCATTGGTAAAAAGTGACTATCTTTGTAATGTATTAAAAAATTAATTATGAAAGGTGGCATTGACATTGGTGTAGGTCTGATTCATTTGGTGTGGCTATTAAAACTTGGGGGCTTTTAATAATAATTTTTTTATTATTTAATGTTATAACAATATATTATACTATTAGTTAATAATAAACATAGTTATATATATAAGAATATTAATGTAATATTAATAAATTATTAAATTATTAATGTTTTAAAAATAAATAATATTAAAATTAATAAATATATTAAATTATGTTGATTGGCTTTATGGTTCAAAACCAGAGGGGTAAAGTATATATGACTTCATAGACTTAGCAGTCAAATGGTTGCTTGGAGGTGGGCTCCTTGTCTCACAAACAAGGGGGTCTCATACACCAATTTGGTGTGTGGCTTGGCAGTGACCTTAAAATCGGATAATAATAATAATAATAACAACTAATTGGCATATAAATGATGGAAAATAATGTTTCGACCACATTTACTAATGTAATTGTAAGGAGTTACAAAATAGATTGCCTCCCATTAGAAAAAACCCTAAAGTCTAGGGCTAAAAATGGCGCTTCGCTCTGAAGCACCATAGGGTCTAGATTAACACGTGTTCCAATGCATTGTTGTCGCCATCGTTGCTATCGCCATTTTCTTGCAGTGTGGAGCTCACCATGATGGCTTGAAGGTTTTTGCCCTACCCTTTCTCCGACCGTTACCATCATCCCTGATTTTGTCCATAGTTGTCAGATGTTGGTTTGTGTTATATTCTTTCCACGACTAACCTACGTAGTGAACCGGGGGGTTAGAGGGGGGTTGGAGCCCCCCTTTCATTGCGTTGATTGTGCAACGGGGGGTCATAGGGGAAGCGGAAGCCCCCCTTGTCTGGGGGGTTTGAGGGGGGCGATTAGCCCCCCTCTACGAGGTCCGGGGCAGCGCCCCGGGAAAAAAAAATTTGGACCCTATATTAGGTTGGGCGAACGTACCTATGGTTTTCGGTCCATGGTATTGGATGCTTCGGCATGTATAAATATGTATTGTAACATTGAAAGGAACATAATGAAAAATAAAGCTAGTAGTCCCGGTTTTGGGATCTAGGGGAAAATCTCTGTGCATATGTGTTTTATGTGTTATGCTCTTGCATTGTTTATTTTCTTTGTTTTAGAATTCTTATGCAGGTAATTTCTGTACAGGGTTAAAACCTACATTTGGTATCATAGTTGTTTTGGCTTCAAGGCGACGCCTTTGTTGCTGAGGGGTTTCGTTCGGGCCTGTGGTGGACCCTGTTCAGTGGGAGATCTGCAAGATCGATTCTGGTCGTGAAAGAAGATGGCGAGCAACAAAAAGATAGAGATTGAGAAGTTCAATGGTTAGAGTTTTGAGTTGTGGAAACTCAAGATGGAGGATCTGTTGGTGGATAAAGATCAGTGGATCACGGTAGATCCAGCTACTAAACCAATGGGAGTGACCGATGAAGAATGGAAGAAGTTGGATTGGAAGGCAAAGAGCACAATACGATTGTGTGTCTCAGATTCAGTATTGTTGAATGTATCAGGGGAAGCTACAATGA
>APFE030479351.1:36506-50526 GCA_000404065.3 Pinus taeda
TAGGCCCCCTCTACGGGGTTTGGGGCAGCGCCCCAAGAAATTTTTTTTGGACCCTATATTAGGTTGGGCGAACCTACCTATGGTTTTCGGTCAATGGTTTTGGACGCGATGGTTTTCAGTCCATGGTATTGGATGCTTCGGCATGTATAAATATGTATTGTAACATTGAAAGGAACATAATGAAAAATAAAGCTAGTAGTCCTAGTTTTGGGATCCAAGGGAAAATCTATGTGCATATGTGTTTTATGTGTTATGCTCTCGCATTGTTTATTTTCTTTGTTTTAGAATTCGTATGCAGGTAATTTCTCTACAGGGTTAAAACCTACATCAGAATGGAGTTATATTTTGTCGATTATTCCGCCGACCCAAATCTCTACGAGCTAATTTAGACACTCCCTCATGTTGTGTCAGGTTCTGGTCCTCTATGCACATCATTTCCCCCATGAACATGCCCGTCGTCTTTCATTTCACCTCCCAGAGCTTCCATGCCCTACCTGTCGGCTTCTACGCCCTTTGTTGCATCAACAAGGCTCAACTACCCACCACTCTCTCTTGCTACGCTCGACCTTCTAGCCACATGCATTGCACCTTCCCCTACTTTCGATTCAATTTGGACCATGATAAGTCTTACACTTCTTCAGGCAACAAATCTATGGCCCGCATATTGGTTAACCTGGACACCAGAGAAGGCTTGGATGAAAATATCACTCTGCACTTGAAGCATTTCACCCACAAACAAACCCTAGACTATGAAGGGGTCCCCTTCAGGTGTAGAAGGTATCACAAGTTTGGGCAATTGTATAAGGAATGCTCCCCCGTTTCGTCGGCGACTTCATCATCAGCTAAAGGCACTAAGATTCCACAATCTGAAGATCCTCTGGTGGAAGAACAACCTCCTCGTGCGACTAGTCCAATGGCTATGGATGGGGACACTTCTCTACCAACTAGTACTGTCTCTCCACGACCTTCATCCTGGCCCATGATGAGATCTCATATTGTTGCGGCGACTGTTCTCTCCACAAGTACTCTTCCTCCTCTTTGTTCATATGTTCTTTTACATGCACTGCACAAAAAATTCATGTTGTATATGCATCCATTGCTTACATGTCCACCTCCCATCTTACCTGCCCACTCGATCTTACTTCTTCTATTTTCTCCACTACCCCACCCTTTGTTACTGGATCTGCCTCCATCACTTCACCTGAACCCTCCACCACTTCTCGACTTTCTCATCCATATAACCTTTGCTCCCAAGTATCCATCCCTCTTGAACCATCTAGCATAGGTCTCTCCTCCCTTCCTATTGAGACCCAATCCTCTTGAGGGCACCCTTCTAGGATTTCAAGAGTTATCGTTCTTGTCGGGGTAGATGTGGCCCTGGGCAGACAAGCCACTATTGATAGGTTTCTTAGAGAAAATGACACCCTTAATCGAGATCATCCATGAAGTGATTGTACTTCAATTGCAGAGGGTTGGCTATCCCTGCTAAAAAACTAGCTCTCAAGAGGCTCCTGGATTCAGAGCCATCCAAAATTATTTTTTTACAAGAAACCCTCGGGAAGTTAGAGCAAGTTACCCAGACTCTACACGCTATGAAGCCTACTTGGTGCTTTCATGCCCTAGATGTCAATGGACGATCTGGGGTTATTGCACTGGGTATTAATACTCAATCCATCAATCCTATTTTTGTTTGAGGGGGACTTGGATTCATGGGAATGGATATCTTTTCCTCGGAGATTGGTAGGAACTTCCATATCATCAATGTCTATGCACCAAATCACAACAGGGTGGAGTTCTAGAACCACCTCTTGCAACTATCCTTGATGAATTCTAGCATTCTAATTATGGGTGGAGATCTCAATTTCACTATTGGTCATGAGGAATCTTGGGGACATCATAGACAACTGGATCCACTATCAGATTATATGGAACACCTCCTGGAATATCATCATATGCTTGACATCCTCATGAACAAACCACAGATGACATGGCATAATAGGAGAGTTTGTGATGTTGATTTGGGTAGGAGATTGGATCACTTTCTCATTAAGGAGGACTTGCTTGGTACCCTCACTAATTACCGCCAATGGGTAGGATCTGGGGTTATCTCTAATCACTCCCCCATCTATCTGAAATTAGTTGGTTCATTCCAAAAGCCCAGAGCACCTTTCAAGTTCAACTCGACCTGGTTACAAGACCCCCAATATCATGGTCACCAATTTTTGGAGAGATCAGCCTCCTTCCCAAGGGCGGAACCTGGTAGAAGGTTTTTGTCGAAACCTCATTCAACTTAAAATTCTCTCCATACAATGGGCCAAATCTAAACGATCCAGAGACGAGTCAATACTCTGTTCAATTGAGAACCAACTTGCTAACCTTATGGATGACCAAAGTCGGGGTTTCACCTCAGCTGAAGCTAAAGCTACCCTCACCGAGCTAGAGGCCTAGAGGTCCAAGATTCTACGGGAACGAGAGGAGACTTGGAGACTTACAAGCAGAGCCCTCTCATTGAAGGTAGGGGATGACAATACTAAATTATTCTACAATTACGCCAAAGGAAGATGGGCCTGTAACACCATTTGGAAGATGCCTGCTGATTAAGGACAGTATGCTAAAACGTTCCATCAGTTGGCTCATTTGGGAAATTCACAGTTTCAACATCTCTTCAAGGCTCCACCTGGGACTTCTCTTGCAGAAATCATTCGCATTGTTGGTCTTTTCCCTCGATATGTTGACCCTGACATATCTGAAGACCTCATTAACCTATATCTATGGGGGAATTGGAGAGTACCCTAAAATGGTTCAAGAAGGATAAAAGTCCAGGCCCTGATGGATAGACTGTAGTATTCTATCTTGCCTTTTTTAAGACTTCAGGCATGGACCTACTCAAGGTTGTAGAGGAATGCATGATTATAGGGCGCATGTATGAGGTCATCAATTCCACCTTCATTTCCCTCATCCCAAAGGTGGATTCCCCCCAATCCTTCAATGATTTTCGACCCATATCCTTTTGCAATTGCTTATATAGGATATAGCCAAAATCATTGCCAACCTTATCAAGCCTATTCTCTCGACCAACATCTCATCTAAACAGTTTGCGTTCCTCCACAATTGACAGATCCATGAGGCCATTGGCACAGCACAGGAAGCACTCCATTCTATCAAATTGAAGCATCTTAAAGGATCCATTCTCAAAGTCGACCTATCAAAGGATTTTGATCGATTCAATTGGCTTTATCTTAGAACGCTTCTCACACACCTTGGATTCCCCATCTCATTAATTTGATGGATTATGTGTTGCATCTCCATTGTCTCCTTTATTATACTTATAAATGGATCTGCCTCCAACTTCTTCCATGCTGAGAGAGGCCTTAGACAAGGTTGCCCACTCTCCCCATTACTTTTATTGCTTATCATGGAAGGCCTAAGTAGGATGATCCTACATGAAAGAAGAGTTGGGCAACCACAGCGGCTTAAGATCATTGATCAGTGTATTATATCCCATATTCTATTCATTGATGATGTGCTTATCTTCCTCAACGGTGACATCCGAAACTTCAATACTTTTTACAACATCATGCAACTTTTCAGTACAACTACTGGGATGGAAATCAACAGGTCAAAGTCTACCATCACTTTCTCAGCTTGCTCTCCTTAGGAATCCAGACACACTTATCAGAAGTTCCCTTTTCAAAATCTTCAATTGGATGATGGACTTAAATATCTGGGGTTTAGCATGAAATCCCATGGATACAAAATAGCTTACTGGACTTGACTGGTGACTAAGGTGGTAAAAAGGCTGCTTAATTGGAACCACCATTTCTTGTCCAGATTTGGGAGGCTGGTGCTTATCAAATTGATTTTGGAAGCCACTCTGGTTTACGAGATGTCCCTAGCATGGATTCTTCAAGGTATACTATCGAGAATCCAAAAGACATGTTGCAAATTTCTATGTAATGAACACAAGGAGGGGAAGCCATTCACTTGGGTGAGATGGAATTGTATTGCATTGCCTAAGAAATGGGGAGGATGGGGCCTCAAAGATCTACCAGCATTTACATATGCTTTGGCTGCCAAATTCGGATGGTTTCTCCTAAATTCCAGAAGTCTGTGGACTGATGTGGTTATCAATAAGTACATTTGGCCCCTAAACCTAATGGATTGGATTTTCCTTCCGGCTTGGAACAAACAGGGCATCCCTGTCATCTAGAGGGTTGTACTACAAACCCTCCCCACCATCAGGAATGGCCTCACATGGAAAATAAATGTTGTAACAATAGACCGCATTGGATTTGATCCATGGACAGGTTGTGGCAACTTATATCGACTTCCACTGAAACTTATTGTATTCCTAAATGATAGGGGCATATCCACAATTGCACAAATAGTTGATCAGCATAGCACTATTATCTTCTTGCAAGCTTGGAAATCTGCAATCACACTTGGCATTCCAGAACAATGGATATAGGATTGGGAGAATTACATTAATGCTCTATCTGAATCACATGTCCGCATAACTAATGACGAAGATGATCTCATATGGGCTCCTGTAGCTCACAGAGTATACTCTCCCAAGGTAGGATATCTTATTATTCATGCTTCACATAAGCCCCCTGCACTAGAGGGATGGTGGAGAGAACTTTGGAAACTCAAGGCTCCCCCACGTACTCGACTCTTTATGTGGAATATCATCATGAACAAAACTCCAACAGGCATCAACTTGATGAAGAGATGACACTTTGGTCTGACCTGGTGTGTCATTTGTCAACAGGACAAGGAATCAAATAATCATCTCTTCTTGTTCTGCACAAATCTACGACACATTTGGGAGCAAGTCCTCTCCTCCTTGGCCATAACACAACATTGGGATGGGCGAAACATCAAGGAGGCATGGAACAACTAGTGGACAGCTTCCCCCAACATGAAGAATTGTAATCTCCCCCTGATTATATGTTGGCATGCTTGGTTAAGTCAGAACAACATCATCTTCAACAATTTGCAACTTATGTGGCCTTTGGTAATCACTTAGATCATCAATAATTTCAATGAATTACTAGATGATGATCAACGTCCTCCTGCTTGCACTATAACTCCTAAAGCTATCAACCATGAACACCCTTGGGCATACTTCAATAGATCTACCCAAGACCAGAGGTGTGGGGGGTATTCTTCTCCCTTTATCAAACAACCATTCTTTCTTAATCCGCATGGGGTTAGGTGTTGGCACAAACAACTTCATTGAGCTCCTCTTGCTTTGACACTTATTGTATTTTTCATTGGCATAAAACTATTCAATTGCACATCTGCATGTCATGTGCATTCCCTCATAAACATTTTGGATGATGCATTGTAATTAAAATCTCAATTTGAACAGATTTCTTGTCTCCACATTTTTAGGGAGCACAACTAAACTGCGGATTAGCTTTCCAAGGAGGCAGTGAATCAACCCAAAGGTCAATGGTTGATTCAAGAATAGAGGGAGGCAGAATTTTTCTAGTATTATCCAAGGCCCGATAGATTGCAGTTTTTTATGATACAAATATATGAGAAAATTTGCAAAGCAAACATTTTGAATTTTTGTATAAATATTTATTGAACATGAAGGCATACCCTTAATGGGTAATTATGTACATAACTATATATTTTGATGGCTATGGTTATACATACAGCATATGCCATTGGCATTTAGAGCATGTAATTTTCCATTTATAATAGAAAATTAAGATTTTTCCCAAGGAAAAAAAAATGTAATTGTAATAATATTTAATAAATAAGATATAATATATATATACCACCAATTTATAATAAAATAATAACAATTAATAAACATATAAATAATAGATATAATGTTTTTACCACATTTACTAATATAATTAATAAAATATTAATAAATAAGATAAAATAATAATTTATAGAATTACTTAATGATATATTATATATATATATAAAATTGCAATTTATATCAAGATATCTATCTCACCACCAAGATGATTTGATTCTTTTACTTAGGAAAATGAAAGGAAAAAATTATGTGTTTTTGAAATATGAAAGAAAATTTTGATATGATGATGAGGGTTGGGTAGGGAGAAATATTTCTCCATTCCTCATTTTTATATTAAGTGTTGAATATTTTTATATTAGTATTTCTTCCAGCGGCAACTACGTAACAAAGATGGTCCTTATATGAGGCACCCGCGAATCACTCTTCAATTTTATACTCAGTACAGAGTCAAGTCCATGCCAATTTTCCTTTTCATAATCCATGGCTTCTGAAGGCCACTTGGGCCGTCCCTGTACAATGTACTTCGTGTAGGTCCACGTCAATTTTCGTATGGAGCCGGTGGAATCTCAATCTCAATTACACATTTTTTATTTTTTTCACCCCTGGATAATAAAGTCAAAGTCCATGCCGTGTACCGCAAAGTTGCAATTCCAAGACCATGGACCGCGTAATTGAACAGTGTTTTTTCATTTACTAATAAATACCGACTAGTTTTTACAAATCCCAATACTGCGTTCGTGTGTTGATGTGGCCTCGTGTCTGGAAGATGGAAATGCTCTTACTTTGCCAGGCGATTAAGGAAGAGCATTGAGCTGTTACATTGCAGAAAACAATAGAAATTTTGGTGAGATTTTGATCTAAAATTCTTAGATTTTCGATCAAATTTAAAATTCTGTTAAAGAAGACCTTTGTAGTTTAGGAATCTTTCGTTCTTGAAGCTGTGACCATTGGATATTCACCATTCTTAAGGCTAAGTTTCATGTTCGTGTAAAAGACATATAAGCGACCATGATCTCTCCTTTATCTCCTGGCTCTAGCCCCCTTTTTCTTCCATGCTTATGGAAGACGGGATGCCCTCTCAAAATGATACCTTTTTCATGGCTGGTCTTTAACAACAGGTATCTATCATGGGAAAACTTACGCAGCAGACGCTGGCATGGTCCGAGCAAATGCGAAATGTGTCAAGCCGCGGAGGAAATAAACATCCATATGTTTTTCCAATGCGATTCGTCTCTTCAGATATGGTATGAACTCTCACTGTTTTATGGTTTCCCTCATACTAATTTTCCTACAGTGCAGGAAGCTTTCCAATGGTGGAGCGAGCAAAAGCAATCCTGGCATTCCTTGTTTATTATCACCTGTTGGTTCCTGTGGAAATGGACGAATGCTAGAATTTTCCAAGATTCTAAGGAACCCCTCAAGTCAACCTTGTTCCGCATAATGGCCAATCAGGACATGATCCCTGAAAAAGTCAAGCCAACCAAAACCTGTATAAACATGCCGGATGCCCTTTCTTTTCAGGTGCCTTGTGCCTTCTTTGACGGAGCTGAGAAAAACAACATTTGTGGTTGTGGGGTCCATATCGTCATGGATGACAATCTGCAATTTTTTCTATCCTGGTACGGTGGGCATGGCTCAAACAGCATGGCCGAGGCTAGGGCCCTTACAGGCCTGCTTGCATTTTGTGCTTTTCTGGATATCAACTACATATCAATATCTGACGATTCAAAATCTCTGATAGATCATGTTAATGGCGATGGACTCATTAGCTGTCCTCATCTATCCGGATGGTTGTGCAGAATTATGTACTTTTGGAGATCTATGAAGTTGCACTCAATCCACCATATCCCTCGATCCAGAAATGCGCAGGCTGACCTTCTCTCCAAGGAAGGCCTTAAAATGGAGCCGGGCTTGTGGTCTTTGAGGGTCTTACATGACGGTTCTTCCTATTTCATTCAGGAATTCTGCATCTCGGGAATATGACTTCTTTCAATATCTGGTTTTCATGTTTCGCATTCTCGATCCTTTTTTAATATTTGTCCAGGGTTGTAGTTATCTATGCATTTGAATATTTTGTGTATAACTTTGAGTTTTGTTCTGATCCCCTTCGGGGACCCTATGACTGTTAATACCGATTTATATGCCTTCATATCTGAGCAGGATGTTTTTGTCCTGTGACATGTCTTATGATCTTTATATTATCTTAATATAAATCTATGAAGATTTTTCCTTCTGGAAAAAAAAGTTATAGATGGTACTAAATCTTTTTCATTTTGGTGAGATTTTGATAAAATCTAAAATTTTTGCCTCCTGGCGTTTTGGTAGACAAGCTCATTTGCAGTCACCTATCGTTAATGTTTGTATATTTATGCATCTCGCTGCTGCTGATCCTCACACTAATTATTAATATCATTAATGAAATTAATGTTTCTAAAATAAATAATATTAAAATTAATAAATATATTAAATTATGTTGATTGGTTTTATGGCTCAAAACGAGAGGGGTAGAGTATATATGACTTCGTAGACTTAGCAGTCAAATGGTTGCTTAGAGGTGGGTTCCTTGTCTCACAAACAAGGGGGTCTCATACACCAATTTGGTGTGTGGCTTGGCATTGACCTTAAAATTGGATAATAATAATAATAACAACAACTAATTGGCATATAAATGATGGAAAATAATGTTTCGACCACATTTACTAATGTAATTGTAAGGAGCTACCAAATAGATTGCCTCCCATTAGAAAAGACCCTAAGGTTGGTTTGCCCTCAGTTTCCACCAAGAAGAATACATAGATTGGATACTGTCCCACTATTGGCATATTGAAATGGCCCCTGTGCTTCTCAAATGATGGAGCCCCCTCTTCGATCCAGAACGAGAGCAGTTGGGTGTTGGACCGATTTGGGTCCACCTACCTAGGTTGTCTCTGCACTTTTGGTCAGAGGATATCTTTATCCACATTTGCAACGCATTGGATACCTATTTGGACCATGATAAGTCTTACAGTTCTTCAAGCAACAAATCTATGGCCCGCATACTAGTTCACCTGGACACCAAAGAAGGCTTGGAGGAAAAGATCACTCTGCACTGGAAGCATTTCGCCCACAAACAAACCCTAGACTATGAAGGGGAACACTTTAGGTGCAGAAGGTGTCACAAGGTTGCGCACTTGTATAAGGAATGCCCCCTTGTTTCGTCGATGACTTCATCATTAGCTAAAGGCACTAATCTTCCACAATCTGAAGATCCTCTGGTGGAAGAACAACCTCCTCACCTGACCAGTCTGATGGATATGGAATGGGACAATTCTTTGCCAATTAGTATTGCCTCTCCGTGACCTTCATCCCCGACCATGATGAAATCTCAGAGTGCTGCAACGGTTGTTCTCTCCACGGGTACTCTTCCTCCTCTTTGTTCTTCTGTTTCTTTTACATGTGCCGCACAAAAAATTCATGTTGCATATGCATCCATTGCTTGCATGTCCACCTCCCCCTTACCTGCCCTCTCGATCTTCCTTCGTCTATTTTCTCTGCTACCCCATCCTCTATTACTGGAGCTGCCTCCATCACTTCACCTGAACCCTCCACCATTTCTCGACTTTCTCATCCATATAACCTTTGCTCCCGAGTATCCATCCCTCTTGAACCATTTGGCATAGGTCTCTCCTCCCTTCCTATTGAGACCAAACCCTCTTGACGGCGCCCTTCCAAGATTTCTAGAGCTATACTTCTTGTCGGGGTAGATGTGGCCCTGGGCAGACAAGCCACTATTGATAGGGTTCTTAGAAGAAAGAACACCCTAAATCAAGATCATCTGTGAAGTGGTTGTCCTTCAACTATAGAGGGTTGGCTATCCCTGCTAAAAAACTATATCTCAAGAGGCTCCTGGATTCAGAGCCATCCGAAATTATTTTTTTAAAAGAAACCCTCGGGAAGGTAGAGCAATTTGCCTAGACTCTACACATTATGAAGCCTGGTTGGTGCTTTCATGCCTTAGACGTCAATGTATGATGGGGGGTATTGCACTGGGCATTAATACTCAATCCATCAATCCTATTTCTGTTTGAGGGGACCTGGATTCCTAGGAATGGATATCTTTTCCTCGGAGATGGGCAGGAACTTCTGTATCATCAATGTCTACGCACCAAATCACAACATGGTGGAGTTCTTGAACCACCTCTTGCAACTATCCCTAATGAATTCTAACATTCTAATTATGGGTGGAGATCTCAATTTCACTATTAGTCATGAGAAATCTTGGGGACATCATACACAACTGGATCCACTATTGGATTATATGGAACACCTCCTGGATAATCATCATATGATTGACATCCCCATGAAAAAACCGCAATTGACATGGAATAATAGGAGAGTTGGTGATGCTGCTTTGGGTAGGAGATTGGATTCGCTTTCTCATCAAGGAGGACTTTCTTGGTACCCTCACTAATTATCGCCAATGGGTAGGATCTAGAGGTATCTCTGATCACTCCCCCTTTTATCTGGAATTAGTTGGTCCATTACAAAAGCCCAGAGCACCTTTTAAGTTCAACTCGACTTGGTTACAGGACCTCGAATATCATGGTCACCAATTTTTGGAGAGATCACCCTCCTTCCCAACGACAGAACTTGGAAGAAGGTTTTTGTCAAAACCTCATTCAACTTAAAATTCTCTCCATACAATGGGCCAAATCTAAACAATCCATAGATGAGTCGATACTTTGTTCAATTGAGAACCAACCTGCTAACCTTATGGATGACCAAGGTCGGGGTTTCACCTCAACTTAAGCCAAAGCTACCCTCACTGAGCTAGAGGCCCAATGGTCCAAGATTCTACGAGAACAAGAGGAGACTTGGAGACTTAGAAGCAAAGCCATTTGGCTGAAGGCAGGGGATGACAATACTAAATTATTCCACAATTATGCCAAAGGAAGGTGGGCCTGTAACACCATTTGGAAAATTCCCACCGATCAAGTTTTTTATGATAGTATGCTCAGATGTTCCATCAGCTGGCTCATTTGGGGAATTCACATTTTAAGCAGCTCTTCAAGGCTCCACCTGGGACTTCACTTACAGAAATCATTCACATTGTTGGGCTTTTCCCTCGGTATGTTGACCTTGACATATCTGAAGACCTCACTAAACCTATATCTATCGGGGAATTAGAGAGTACCCTGAAATGGTTCAAGAAGGATAAAGGTCCAGGCCCTGATGGATAGACTATAATATCCTATCTTGCCTTTTTTAAGACTTTAGACATGGACCTACTCAAGGTTGTAGAGGAATGCAAGATTACAGGGCGCATGTATGAGGCCATCAATTCCACCTTCATTGCCCTCACCCCAAAGGTGGATTCCCCCCAATCCTTCAATGGTTTCTGGCCCATATCCCTTTGCAACTGCTTATATAAGATTATAGCCAAAATCATTGCCAACCATATCAAGCCTATTCTCTCGACCAACATCTCATCTGAACAGTTTGCATTCCTCCACAGTCGACAGATCCATTAGGCCATTGGCACAGCATAGGAAGCACTCCATTCTATCAAATTGAAGCATCTTAAAGGAGCCATTCTCAAAATCGACCTATCAAAGGCTTTTGATTGAGTTAGTTGGCTTTATCTTAGAATGATTCTCACACACCTTGGATTCCCCATCTCATTTATCCGATGGATTATGTGTTGCATCTCCACTGTCTCCTTTAGTGTACTTATAAATGGATCTGCCTCTAACTTCTTCCTTGCTGAGAGAGGCCTCAGACAAGGTTGCCCACTCTCCCCAATACTCTTCCTGCTTGTCATGGAAGGCCTAAGTAGGATGATCCTACATGAAAGAAGAGTTGGGCAATTATAGGGGCTTAAGATCACTGATCAATGTATTATATCCCATCTTCTATTCGTTGATGATGTACTTACCTTCCTCAGCGGTGGCATCCGAGGCTTCAATACTTCCTAGGACATCATGCAACTTTTCAGTACAACCACTGGGATGGAAATCAATAGGACAAAGTCTACCATCACTTTCTCCGCTTGCTCTCCTTAGGAATCCAGACACACTTATCAGAAGTTCCCTTTTCAAAGTCTTCAATTCGATGATGGACTTAAATATTTGGGGTTTCGCATAAAATCCCATGGATACAAAATAGTTGACTGGACCTGGCTGGTGACCAAGGTGGAAAAAAGGCTGCTTAATTGGAACCACCATTTCTTATCCAGAGCTGGGAGGCTTGTTCTTATCAAATCGGTTTTGGAAGCCACTCTGGTTTACTAGATGTCCCTAGCATGGATTCATCAAGGTATACTATTGAGAATCCAAAAGATATGTCGCAAGTTTCTATGGAATGGGCACAAGGAGGGGAAGCCATTCGCTTGGGTGAGATGGAGTCATATTGCATTGCCAAAGAAATGGGGAGGATGAGGCCTCAAAGATCTACCAACATTTGCACATGCTTTGGCTACCAAATTGGGATGGCTTCTCCTAAAATCCAGAAGTCCATGGACTGATGTGTTTATCAATAAGTACAGTTGGCCCCTAAACCTAATGGATTAGATTCACATTCCAGCTTGGAACAATCAGGGCATCTTTGTCATTTGGAGGGTTGTACTACAAACCATCCCCACCATCAGGAATGGCCTCACCTGGTGAATAGATGTTGGAACAATAGATCTGATTGGATCTGATCCATGGATAGGCTGTGGCAAATTATATCAACTTCCACCAGAACTTATTGTATTCCTAAATGACAGGGACATATCCACGATTGCACAAATAGTGGATCAGCATAACACTACTATATTCTTGCAAACGTGGAAATCTGCAGCCACACTTGGAATTCTAGAACATTGGATAAAAGATTGGGAGAATTACATTAATGCTATATTTGAATGACATGTCTGCATAACTACTCTTGCAGCTCACAGAGTATACTCTCCCAAGGTAGGCTATCCCATTATTCATGCTGCGCATAAGCCCCCTGTACTGGAGGGATGGTGGAGAGCACTTTGGAAACTTAAGTCTCCCCCACGTACTCGTCACTTTATGTGGAATATCATCATGAACAAAACTCCAATAGGCATCAAGTTGATGAAGAGATCACACTTTGGTCTGACCTAGTGTGTCATTTGTCAACAGGACGAGGAATCGAATGATCATCTCTTCCTGTTATGCACAACTCTACGACACATTAGGGAGCAAGTCCTCTCCTCCTTAGCCATAACACAACATTGGGAAGGGCACAACATCAAGGAGGCATGGAACAGTGAGTGGACAACTTTCCCCAACATGAAGAATCATAATTTCCCCCTAATTATATGTTGGCACACTTGGTTAAGTCGGAACAACATCATGTTCGACAATTTTCAAATTCTGTGGCCTTTGTTAATCACTCAGATTATCAATAATTTCAATGAGTTACCAGATGATGATCAACCCCCTCCTGCTCTCACTATAACTCTTGAAGCTATCAACCATGACCACCCTTGGGCATACTTCGACGGATTTGCCCAAGACTAGGCGTGTGGGGGGTATTCTTCACCATTCGGCAGGCAACCATTCTTTCTGAATCTGCATGGGTTTGAGTGCTAGCACAAACTACTTCGTTGAGCTCATCTTGCTTCGACACTTATTGTATTTTGCATTGGCACAAAATTGCAGACATATTCAGATCTTTGGGGACTCTAAAATCATCATTAGTTGGTTCAATTTCACATCTGCATGTCATGTGCATTCTCTCATAAACATTTTGGATGATGCATTGTAATTAAAATCTCAATTTGAACAGATTTCTTGTCTCCACATTTTTAGTGAGAGCAACCAGATTGCGTATCAGCTCTCCAAGGAGGTAATGAATCAACCCAAAGGTCAATGGTTGATTCAAGAACAGAGGGAGGCATAATTTTCTAGTATTATCACAAGCCGTACATTGACTAGATACAATAGAGGACCAATAGACCCTAATTTTATAGTTTTTTATGATACAAATATATGAGAAAATTTGCAAAGCAAACAATTTGAATTTTGTATAAATATTCACTAAACCTGAAGGCATACCCTTAGTGGGTAATTATTTACATAACTATATATTTTGTTGGCTATGGCCATGCAAACAACGTATGCCATTGGCATTTAAAACATGTAAATTTCCATTAATAATAGAAAATTAAGATTTTTCCAAAGGAAAAAAAAATGTAATTGTAATAATTTTTAATAAATAAGATAAAAAATAATAATTAATAATTAA
>APFE030479351.1:50546-120597 GCA_000404065.3 Pinus taeda
AGAAAATTTTGACATGATGATGAGGGTTGCGTAGGGAGAAATATTTCTCCATTCCTCATTTTTATATTTAAGTGTTGAATATTTTTCCCCGTATATAATTGTCCTTTATTATTTCTTCCTGCCGCCAACTACGTAACGAAGATGCTCACCTAAATATTATATATTAGGCACCCGCGCATCACTCTTCAAGTTTGTATTCATTAGTCCATGCCAATTTTCCTTTTCATAATCCATGGCTTCTGAAGGCGACTTGGGACGTCCCTTCGTGTAGGTCAACGTCAATTTTCGTATGGAGCCAGTGGAATCTCAATCTCAATTACACATTTTTTATTTTTTTCACCCATGGATAATAGAGTCAAAGCGCATGCCGTGTATGGGCAGTCGCAGAGCAATTCCAAGACCCTGGACCGTGTAATTGAACAGTGGTTTTTCAAATCCCAATACTGCGTTCGTGTGTTGATGTCGCCTCGTCTCTGGAAGATGGAAATCCTCTAGTTTTGCCAGGCGATTAAGGAAGAGCATTCAGCTCCTACATCAGCAAGGCCTAAGCAAAATAATAAAAATTTTGGTAAGATTTTGATGATATTTAATAAAAATTTTGAGAAATTTAAATTAAAGTTATGTAGATTTAAGATTTAGATATCAAATCATTTTGAGAAATTTAGATTAAAGTTATCCCGTTTTAAGATTTAGATGTCAAACAATTTTGATAATACTAAATTTATTTCATTCTAAAAAGCAAAAAGCCAGATTCCAGCAACTTTTTGCCTTCTGGCACCTTGGTAGACAACGCCCATTTGCAGGCCGTGCCCTGCCCTGCCCTAGGAGCGATGGCAAGGAAGATAAAAGCTTTCATCAACACCATGTCACTTATCGTTAAAGTTTGTATATTTATGCGTCTCTCAGCTGCTGATCCTCACACTAATTTTGTTTGGGATTATTGTGGGAAAAGCAAATATACAAACTGTAGCGCCTTCCAGAGTCATCTGAACCAGGTTATGGACTTACTGGTGACTAACGTCTATCCCAGTGGATACAATGTATCATCTATTGTGGTGGAGGACAACAGAATTTGTTCAGTTTATGGGCTTGTCCAGTGCCGGGGAGATTTAAAGCCTTCCGATTGCCAACAGTGCGCATCTACGGCGAAATCAGGGCTGCTTCATGGATGCGATAATGATGAACCTGGATTTATTCAACTGGACGGCTGCTTCTTACGTTACGACAATTTTCAGTTTTATTCCGAAGAGTTTGAGAGTCACCCGGTAAAAGTTCATTGCAGCCCTACGAACAGCAGTCGGCCACAGCTATCGCCATCAGATGTAAGGAGCATGCTGTTCAATATTACAGTGAAAGCTACACAGAATCCGGCACTTTTTGCCGCAGATTCAGTCCCTGGACCTTCTAGTTTAACGGAGACTGTGTACAGCATGGCACAGTGTTGGACAGATCTGTCTTCAGCAAACTGCGGATTGTGCCTAACTTATGCTCTGGCAAATATATTGTCATGCCCAACTGGAACTCTGGGAGCACGATCCGGCTTAAGCAGTTGCCTTTTGCGTTATGATGTTGATGCTTTTGTAGACAGTTCCGTTCACCCGCAGCGTCCTGCAGGATCCGGTATCGTCTTCTCACAGTTTACGACGAATTTGAGTTTAATGTGATTGTAAGCTGAAATTAATTTGATTATAAATTCAGGAATATTTTAAAATTTTGATTTTGGAATATTGAAAATTTTAGGAACTGAATTTAATTTCATTATTGAAAATTTTAGAAACTGAAATTAATTTGATTATTGAAAATTTGAGAAACTTGAAATTAATTTATTCGAGAAACTTGAAATTAATTTGATTATAGATTTATGAATATTTTAAAATTTTGATTTTGGAATATTTTGAAAATTTTATATTTATTTTTTTAATATTATGAAAATATTTCAGTTGTTAAATTAGCAGTAGGGATAGTCATTATTGGTGTTATGAGCTAATGTAGATTTACTCATTACTATTATTTGTTATTCTAGGAAAACCATACTACTTAGAATTACCTGTTAGTAGTATTTAAAAGGGCATCCTGCAAGTGGCTAAGTTTTAAGTAGTTAATCTATTTCCTTAGATCCAAAAAAAATAAACTCTTAACCAAACACAGTCCATTTTAAAACATGAAAATTTTATATTTAATTATTTTTCATTCTATATTTTCAAATATTCCAAAATCTACTCTATCGAAAAAAAAATTTAAAAATTTAAAATTTTTATTTTAGTGAATTAAACAATAGCGAATTTGCTAATATTTTTTCTGTAAATTTTATGCAGGAGGCAAAAGATCTAAGGTGTTGGGGATAGCTTTGGGCTTAGTAGCCGCAACCGTTGGATTAATTGCATCCATAGGGATATGGAAGTGGAAATTTTTCTCTCATTTGAAATGTTGGGAACAGAATTCTGGAACCAGAGGTCTTTAAGTTGCTACTTCATTTACTGTTAAAGATTTAAGATGTGTCTCATTAACTTTTTATTCTTAGTTCTTTGAAACAATTTATTATGATGACCGAGTATTATGTGAAATAGGTATTCAAAATTCAAATAGATGTCATGTGATTGTTTTCATTCTCAGGTGAGAGAGGAGAATTTACCTCATCGCCAATGATAGCGAATCCAGAACTTATTATGAATTATAATACTGTGAGAGAGGCTACGTCAGATTTTAGAACAGAGAATAAGCTTGGCGAAGGAGGCTTTGGATCCGTTTTTAAAGTGAGCCATTTCTAAACTTAAGTGAAATTATAAGATTAAATTGAATATATTAAGGGTAGAGCTTTTACGTAAGTAGCATAGTTATGTCCATTGCAGATAGTCAGGAGAGAAAAGTCAATTGACTGTGAAGGGAGAGGGTTAATTGTTTGAATTTTTTTTATCATCAAATTTTAAGATATTTTTGAATTTGCAATCAACATAAGTTCAGGATTATCTGGGAATTTGATGGTAAAGAGATAGGAGAATTTGATAGTAAGGAAAGAGGAGAAGTCAATTGGAAAAGGGTTAATTGTTTGAATTTTTTTTGGAATGTGGAATAAACCTAAATTCATGATTATCTGAATTGAAACTTCGATGAGTAAAAATATTTAGAAAATTTTCTTCTAAATCTATCATATAATTGAAATAATTTATCTACATGTTTCTAACCATGTTATATAATTCTTCATCATTATCATTAAAATAATAAGCCACATTTTGCAAAAGCTTCAACAATTATTTCTATTATGCGATAGATCAGGAAAACAGCTGGCTAAAAAGTCCAGGATTATCAACTAAAAGTACAAATAATATTGGTTGATTTGCAGGGGATTCTTCCTGATGGCAGAGAGGTTGCAGTGAAACGATTGCGTATAGGTTCAAAGCAAGGAGACGCTGAATTTCTGAATGAAGCCAATCTCATCAATCTTATTCAACACAGGAATCTAGTGAAATTGCTTGGTTGCTCCGTTGAACGCTCAGAGAGGCTGCTAATTTACGAATACCTCCGGAACAGTAGTCTCGAACAGATTTTATTTGGTCTCTACTCGTTCTTGATCTATTTAACGATTTCTAGTTTGACCCATTTTGTGTATATTGAGCTTTGTTTAGAGAATTTTTGGCGAAATCACATGAATAATTTTTTGTCGGCGCGTTTCGAACCAACCAGTGTGGTTCATCGTCTGACCATGAACCACACTGGTTGGTTCTAAAAGCGCCGACAAAAGATTATTCATGTGATTTCGCCAAAAATTTTCTATTATAGATCACAGAAGTCTAAATTCCTTAACATATTGAGCTTTTTAATGACTCTGGTGCCATTACATCCATTTTGTGCATATTGTCTTTTTAATGACTCTGGTGCATTAATGGCAGATACAACAAAACGGCATTCGCTTCACTGGAAAAGGAGGTATGAAATCATAGTTGGAATAGCGCGTGGGCTGGCCTATCTTCACGAAGAGTCTGACATTCGGATCATCCACAGAGATATTAAAGCCAGCAATATTTTACTTGACAATAAATACAGAGCCAAAATAGCAGATTTTGGGTTAGCCAAGTTCTTTGCGGAAGATCAGAGCCACGTCACCACTAGAGTTGCAGGAACTTTGTAAGAATTTACCCAACTTGACATTATAATGAATCACAATGCATGAACCAGCTCCAATTCGTAGATATGCATAATTTTAGTAGACTCAAGAAATCAAGATTTCATTGTGCAGAGGTTACATGGCTCCTGAGTACGCCTTACGTGGACAGCTGACAGAGAAAGCAGATGTATTCAGCTTTGGAGTGCTTGTACTTGAGATTATCAGCGGAAGAAAGAATCAGAGTTTGGCTCAAGATATGGAGTTTCTCATTGAATGGGTAATTGACCGTGGACCCCATTTTTCCAGTAAAATGTTTTTAAAAATGTCCATATACTTATGCTGAACATTTGCTAACACTGGTTTTGTTGATATTGGCCAAGCAGGCATGGAAACTGTATAAATCTGAGAGAGCAATAGAAATTATGGATCACACATTGGAGGGCAGTTATTCGTGGGAGGAAGGGATTAGAGTGATTACAGTTGGTCTTCTGTGCACGCAAGGAGCAGCAGCTTTGCGGCCTTCAATGTCCCGCGTGGTGTCGATGCTGACAAGTAAGGAAGAACAGCTTCCTTCCCCAACAAGGCCTGCTTTCATAGATCTGGACTGCGCAGACGCGGGTCCCGACCAGGTTCGACGTCCTCCTGCTCCTGAGACAACATTAAGAGGTAACCGGTCGTCAGAAGCTACGACACCTTGCGATATCTTTTCTGCGGCCGCTGATCCTTCATCAGGCATTCTGGAGCCCAGGTGAAGAACGTATTTCATCGGGTATTTTGAAGGCAAAGTAAGATTTTCATAAAATCTTGTAAAAATGTTGAGAAATCTGGATTATAATTTTCGAGCTTCACGATTATCGTGAGGAACAGGTTTTTTTTTAATAATGTTAAATCTATTTTTACCCTTCAAAAAATAATTTAAACACTTATGTGTATATTTTTTAAAATAAAAAAATAAAGATTTCAATCTAATAAACAACCCAAAATTAATATATTTTTGGGGGCATAGTGATTGTAAATATAGATTTTCACAATATTATTGGTTTATAACTTTATACTCATATTATCTATTAATGAGTTGTTTGACTTAAACTTGGCCATTCCCACCTCTAAAATAAAAATAACAATGAACTTTGGTTACTATTGATTATAGGATGTTTGAATTTATATTATTTATCAATATTTGTTTGACATTATAATTTTCTATTTTCCAAATTTAAAATCAAAATAAAAGTTATATAAATTAGTCTCCGCCACTTAATTTAAATATAGTTAAATTTAAAAATAAAAAAAAAATAAAAAAAATAACAAATGTTTATAATAAATTAATTTTAAATTGTATTTAAATGTATTATTAAATTTTGTAAATTAACATTATTTATATTGCAACATAGAAATAATTATTAATAGTTTACATTTGGTTTTTTATAGTTTGTGAATATGGTCTTATGAAAATCTTATTATTAGACCTCGTTATAGAGGCCTTATCATAAATTTCTATTAAACCTTAATTTGTGAATATGAGAAATTTTATATTTATTTGTATTATGGTTAAGTTTGCACAAAAAACCTAAGTGAACTCTACCCCTTAAAAATATAATGTAAAAATATAAATATATCTCTCACCTACCATTAATAAATCTTTTTAAATTACATATGTGATTTTTAAATAATCATTTAATTATATATGTAATTTTAAATAATATATTTTTTATTAGATTATATTAATCATTAGCCATTTTTATAAATAGGAATATAAAATGATTATACTCATTAGCAATAATTTTATCACCTTCCCAAAACAAATTGTATCATAAATGCCCTTTCTACACCTTGATGTGATATATGTACTTCTCGTTAATTAATAGAGATAATTGACACATTAATAGAGGCAAAGGGCAATAACATGTTCAATTTGATAATCAATCAAATTGAACATAAATAAATTAAATTATTTTAAAAAAATCATATATTTCAATGTGTAATGTTATATTATAGAATTTTTTGCAATTTTTTTTTGCCATTTGACTAAAAACCCATTGCGATATCTAAAAACCCATTGCAATATCTATTGCCCTGCGGCAGGGATAATAAGGATGACTATTGGTTATAAGATTACGCTTTTTCTAGTGGTTAAGCAATTATGGTATCTAGACAAATTTGAAAAAGAAAAAATAATTATTTAAAAAGCATCATTAATTTGTATTTAATTTTTTTTTTTAACTTTAAATTAGTTTTTTTTTAACTATTTAGATAAATATAAATCAACCTAAGTCTAGTAACTAGGTATATAATTAGTATTCTTAAATTTATCTAAACTTAATTAGGAGACTTCACTAATTAAGCTGATAGGCTTTTTATGGTGAGGTTCCTACTGATGACATTGTAGCAGATTAGCAGTTTGACAATGTGATGGACCATGGACCTTTGATCTTTGATTTGCTCCACACGAGGTTCTTTGACTCTTAATAATCATGCGCCAGCCACATGGCGGAGTATGACATCATGACTGCGGAAAGGATGTTACGTCATAAAGCCAGTGAGTGGTGCCTTCAGGGGCTAAGCCCTTTAGCTTGGGACAAGGGGTCGATTCTTTAAAATACTGCACTACAAATTGTTCCAATGTGTAATGCATGAGACCACATCATACATGCCTGGGTTTTTATAATATCGTGAAAACACAATCGACGATTTCACAATGCAAGATTTGGTTGCAATCCCAAAACTTGCGATCTTCGATAAGTGACGTGGCCTAATCTACATGGAGAGGAAATGAATGAAGCCCATCCACGTGAAATTTTATTATATAAAACCTGTGTTAACCCTTCCTACCCAAATTTACATGAAAACCTTTATTAATCTATGGCCGCCCAACTTCATGATTTAGATAGATAGAACAAATATTTAAACTGTTGCCACCCTTCCGATGCACCGACAACCCTTGATTCCTTTGAACTCTTTGTGACTGTGGTGCTAGCCCCCAAATCAGAGCCCTCTCTATCGACGATTTCCAATGAGAGGTGTAACCTTGGTGCACGACATGTCAATTTTTTGATTGTCAATCGTCGACCATCTTCTGCATTTGGGCCTTGGTCCTGTGGCTCTTCACGTGACCACAATCTAGCCCCTATATCAAATCCCTTCAATCGGAGGTTTCACTTCGATGCACAATACACCTCAACCTGTGATCATTGATCTCCCATACATGATGCCATCACTGCCACATATCTTCACGTGTCACCTTTTGAATAATGCCATGTGTCGCCCTTGATTCCTTTGAACTTTTTGTGACTGTGGTGCTAGCCCCAAATTGGAGCCCTCTATCGACAATTTCCAATCGGAGGTATAACCTTGGTGCACAACATGTTAATTTGTCGATTTTTGATTGTCAATCACCTTCTGCGTTTGGGCCTTCGTCTTGTGGCTCTTCACGTGACCACTGTAGAAATTCTGCAAATTCTCTACAAATCTACCTCTGAGATCTATGTCGAAAATATGATTGTAGATTAACCCGATACTGCAATATACCGAAGCAAAATACTATAATCTACTTCTACTATCAATTTGTAGAAGCTTAAAGTTTGAGCAAGATTGAGCTAAACACATATAACCAGAAGAAGAAGAATCAATGCACATGAAACACAGAAAATACTCAGGGGAAAGCCTTAGCTAAAAACTCCACTATCTGTATTATCATACAAGGTGGAAATACATTAGAATTATACAAAGCCTTAGCTCTCATAGCTAGCCAGCGCTCAGTACAATCCTCCTGAATGCTCACAAGCCTTCTCCTTTGCCCTCCAAGCTCTTATTTCCTTGCACTATTTCTCCTAGGTGATCCTCCTGTTACTAAGTGGAAAACTCTCAACCAAGTGGAAAACTCTCAACCAAGTGGAACACTGATCTCGCACCCTATCAGAACTGCGCAAGCCTCAAGGAAACTTACCTTGACTGCATCCATGAGTTTCCTTTATAGAAAAGCACATGCAACTGATAGTACACTGTCCTTGACATTTAGCTCAACTGGGTCTTCCTCGAAATAGACATGCATGAGTTTCCGATGACGAAATCTTCAATTATCTGGAGTACACTGGTTGAGTGCATGCATGCATCAACTGACTGATAACTTACAATTAGTTCCTCAAACAGTTTGGAACTAATTTAACTGGACTTAACTCAGTAAAGTGAGCTAACTAATTACAACTCAAATATAACTCAATCATATCTCCTTAAGGGATAATCTCCTTAATTTAATGGATAACTGTTGCATGACTTCAGAAATACTTCTAACTTGAATTTATCCAACTAATTAATCCATAATGAATTAAGTAATTATTTCCAAGTAGCTGGTGAGACTAAATTTGATTTTAATTCACAATTTTAATTCAACGACAAATTAAAATTGGAATTTCTGGATTCTATTTTTATCATTTCTTGTTGTTATTTTCAACACTCCCTCTCAACAAGAAAGTAATTCAACTTGATCCCGATCGTGAACCTTTGGAATGTTATGCATGAAACACTTCTCTCTAGTGTTGTTGCTTTAGGAACTTCAGAAAAAAAATGTCCAACCTAAATCACTATGATGCATCTGTCATCAAAGTCTCTGACTAATATTGCCTCTATCAACTGAAAACTTTGCGCTTGGGCTGACTTTGCATTTCTGCACTGTTGTCAATCCTTCTTTGCACTCTTTAGTATTTGACTGCTCTAGCCTCTGTCACTTTGATATTTGAATGCGTCAATCGCAATGATTCCTCCCGCTACTATGTACTTTGGGCTCCTGTAGCAAGTACAATCCATGAGATAAAACCTCTCAATGGAACCTGCCCAATTTCAACCTTCTTGGGACTATCACTTCACATCGCCCCACCTCACACCTAGAGGTATGGCTGCATGTGATCCCTTAGCTCCTCAAGGCTTTGCATACATCTTGAACCTCAAGAGCATACAGGTTCTTAACTCATGAACTGTTTTGTTTCACCTGTCTCGTGGTGATGTGTCTAAGGAAAACCTTTCCCTTACTGAAGACAACGTCATAGCCTTTGTCCTCCAACATCATGACCGATACCATGTTCTTCTTCAGTCCAGGCACATACTTCACATCTGTCAAGGTGATAAGAGCTCCATGCTCCCTCTGAAAAGCAAACATGCCCACTTCTGAAACACTATACTTTCCGTCGTCACCCATCTCTATGCGCATCTTGTGGTCTTTCTCCTCCAAGGTACTGAATAAAATTTGATCGCCGGTCATGTGGAATGAGGCTCCACTATCAAGATACCAAACACAACCATCATCGGTGACACCATGCATGCGATGAGAGTAAAGTGCATTTTGAATTGAGAGGTTAATGCCTCACCTTCCGATCCTTTCGAGGATCTCTTCTTGGAATTATTCGATGGGAAATTAGTCGCATAGTGACCCATCTCGTGACAATTAAAGCATCTCACTTTAGACTTGTCACCCTTCTTCCCTCCATGAGAAGAATTCGATTTGGAATTGGAATCCTTCCCCTTCTCTTTCCTTGCCTCACTTGCTAAGGTCAGATTTTCTTCATCATCATCCTTGGATGAAGAACCATCTTGTGTGCTCCTCCTAATCTCCTCCTGCATCATATCTGACTAGAGTCGTTCCCAATCCGACAGTTTCTCCTTTCCATTCATAGAGTCCTGGTAGCTATTCTAGCTCTTTGGAAGGCTAAGGAGAGTGAGGCTCACCATATCATCATCGGCAATAGTTATTCCCACACTTCCAAGCTCATCTCTGCAAGTGCTAAGCTTGTTCAGATATGTGGAAATAATATTGTCTTCGAAGCTTATCCTTGAGTGCCAATTTCCTCTGGTCGCTATTGTTCTCGTAGAGGTCCTTCAATGTCTCCACATTGAATATGGAGTATCCTTCCTATGGAGACTCGAGACAATCTGGTCTCGAACTCCCTCAAGGATGATTCGTCTCGCCTTTGCCGCACACTTCTTCCACTCAGCCAACTCTTGTGCATTAGTTGAAGCTAGCTTTTGGATTTCTTGATCATGAAATCCTTCAAGTTGTTGTCTTCTAATACAGCCTCCATGCGATCTTTCCATGCTATGCAATTTGAGCTGCCTTCCAAGGCATACTCGATTCTCAAGCCATAGAACGCCATTGGCCAACCTTGAAGTATGATAAGAATTCGATTTTCACCTGCAACCCCGAACTTCAAACTTTGAATTCTCTTCTCCGTATACTATTCATTGTTTCAATAAACTTTTATTCTGATACCATGTCGAAACTCTGCAAATTCTCTACAAATCTACCTCTGAGATCTATGTCGAAAATATGATTGTATATTAACCCGATACTGAAATATACCAAAGCAAAATACTATAATCTACTTCTACTATCAATTTGTAGAAGCTTAAAGATTGAGCAAGATCGAGCTAAACACATATAACCAGAAGAAGAAGAATCAATGCACATGAAACACATAAAATACTCAGGGGAAAGCCTTAGCTAAAAACCCCACTATTTGTATTATCATACAAGGTGGAAATACATCAAAATTATACAAAGCCTTAGCTCTCACAACTAGCCATCTCTCAGTACAATCCTCCTGGATGCTCACATGCAATCTAAGCTTCTTACAAGCCTTCTCCTCTGCCCTCCAAGCTCTTATTTCCTTGCGATGATTCTCCTGGGTGATCCTCCTGTTACCAAGTGGAAAACTCTCAACCAAGTGGAACACTGATCTCTGACACTGATCTCACACCCTATCAAAACTGCAATCCTTAATGAACCTTACCTTGACTGCATGCATGAGTTTCCTTTATAGGAAAACACATGCAACTGATAATACATTGTCATTGACATTTAGCTCAACTGGGTCTTCCTCAAAATAGACATGCATGAGTTTCTGATGAGGGAATCTTTAGTTATCTGGAGTACACTGGTTGAGTGCATGCATGCATCAACTGACTGATAACTCACAATTAGTTCCTCAAATAGTTTGGAACTAATTTAACTAGACTTAACTCAGTAAACTAAGCTAACTAGTTACAACTCAAATATAACTCAATCTTGTCTCCTTAATTAATGGATAATGTCCTTAATTTAAGGGATAACTGTTGCATGACTTTAGACATACTTCTAACTTGAATTTCTCCAACTAATTAATCCATAATGAATGAATTAATCATTTCCAAGTAGCGGGTGAGAATAAATTTGATTTTAATTCAAGGACAAATTAAAATTGGAATTTCTAGATTCTATTTTTATCATTTCTTGTTGCTTTTTCCAACAACCACAGTCTAGCCCTTCAATGAAAGATTTCAATTCGATGCACAATACACCTCAACTTGCGATTGTTGATCTCCCATATGTGACGCCATCATTGCCATGTATCTGCCACATGTCACCTTTTGAATAATTCCACGTGTTGCCCTTGATCCCTTTGAACTCTTTGTGGCCGTGGTGCTAGCCCCCAAATTGGAGACATCTCTATCGATGATTTCCAATCAAAAGTGTAACTTTGGTGCACGACATGTCAATTCTCTAATTGCTGATCGCTGATCACCTCCTACATTTGGGCCTTGGTCCTGTGGCTCTTCATGTAACCACAGTCTAGCCCCTATATTAGAGCCCTTCAATCAGAGGTTATCAATCAAAGGTTTCACTTCGATGCACAATACGCCTGAACCTTTGATTGCTGGTCTCCCATACGTGATGTGATCACTGCCACGTGTCACATTTTGAATAATGCCACGTGCCGCCATTTTTGGGCCTATTGTTTTCCTTTAAACTGTTGAATCCACCTGCACGTGTCAACCATATTGGCACTTCGTGATGATATCAACCTCCCCATGTCACTTGTCACAACCAATTATTGGCTGCAATGCATCCCTTAATGCATCCAGTTGTTGTTTGTCACGTGTCTCTTATCAGATCTAATCTTTTTTCTCCCTTTGGGAGGAGAGATAAAATGCTCAAGACTCTTTGGTTTTATAGAAAGATCCTTTATTAATTTGTTATCGTCCATCCCGACTCTTTAACACTAGTGACCCATTTCAATGGTTTCATTGCATATCGCAACTCACAATATCGACACTTTTAAGATGCGGCCCATTCTCGGAAAGTTCCACTTGAGAGCAGATGCGATGTTCTATTGAATTATTTTTCATACCTTTGGAGGGTCTAGATATCGAAATGAATAGAAATCTCCAAAGTCAGAAGTCGGAACTTGAAAAAATAGGGCATTTAGAGGTTGACAAGGATCGCTAGATATTTGAAACAGATAAGGCAGTGACACCTTGGACCTGCGGGACATTCCTGTTGGTCTATTAGTAAGACGAACCTCTTTATAATAGAGTTATATCGTACTAATAACATAGCAAAAATTATTTTCAAAATTTCTGATACATGTAGCATTGGTCTTGTATAATAATAAACAAATATCTAAATTTTGAATCTCTAAACTGTGCTATGGACCTCCAACCACTAATATGAAACCCCGATTTTTTTATCATGCCAAACTTAAATGTGAAATTTCATCCGCCCCTTATCGTAGCTTTTGGAATACGACCTCTGATAAGATCCTCTATCTATGAACATATCTTGCTCTCACTATCTATTTTTTCATTAATTACGACTGGTTAGCCAATTATGTGCATTTGTTGTCGTTTTATTCTCCTTCGCATGAAGATCGTATGTTTTATGCCCTTGTACAAAGGAAAATTAATATGATTGCTCGACCTTTTTTTCCACAGATTTCCAAAATATTTCTTCTAGTGTCAAGGTTTCAATGCCCGAAAACTCTGATATATATTTAATCAATATGCCACATTTTTTTAACAATTGCAACTTAAAATATCTACATGCATCTTGGTCTCGGTGGCTACTCTATTCATTAATCTAATTAACAAATCGACCATGTGCATTTATTTTTGGTTTATTCTCACTCACACAAAATTGATATGTTTTATGCCCTGGACACTTTATTATATGTGTTTATTCAAATGAACCACATTGATATGCTGGATCAGACTTTCGACTTGCAAGGCTTCGAAAAGGATTCTTCTCATGTCAAAAACTCCCATGTATATTTAATCAATATGTCACATTTTCCTTTGATTAAGGTTTGAAAATTATCCACACATCCTAACATCTAGGACTATTCTATTCAATAATCTAATTAATGGCCCACCTATGTGCATTTATTCTCACTTTACTGTCGCTCAGACAAGCATCCCTATCATTGTCTCTGTCATTGGTAACCCCATGACCTATGCCACGTGTCTTGAATCTGATTTGTTGCTCCCTCTACTTAGCTAGTAGATGGGCATGTGCTCTATTTAGCCTCTTCACATCGCATTATTCTGTTGATTTTTTGAGTTTCATTTTCTGTTGGTGTTTTTATGCTATTGCTGGTCTCTTATTGTTGCTACTACATGTCGTGCTAATGTCTTGAACCGGATAACTACCCTGAAATTTTAATACAAAACAAGTGAGAATCGAGAACCTGCTAACCATATCATCTTCTGCACTCAAATGACAAGTATCAATGTTTTCATACTGCATATATAGCTTAAAATACTATGTGCATTGTCACGATGTACAACACACCTACCTGTAGAGTCTCTGAAATTCCATATACAAACAACCAATTTTCTATGCTTAAACATTTCAATTTTCCTTTCCCCTTACCTTTGACTATTGGCAACAATCTAAATTGTAAAAAAATTTTCTTTCATTATGTTCCTTCCCTCTCTCTGCCATTGTCACTCCGACTAATGCTGCATTTATTTTCTCTTTCTTTCCTTCTTTTCAAGACTTTGCAAATTATTGAACTGGAAGTTCTCGAACATCATGAAACTTTGGTTGGGGACCCGGATCTTCTTTAAATTGTACAAATGTAGGCATATCAATCGGGCTCTTCAACATCACACGCCCTCACATCGTCTATTGCTACTTCAACACATGATTTTGCATCATCATCAACTCAGTTGTCCTCCGCTTTGCGTGCTACCATTCCATTCATGACGCTAAGCCCTTATTGTAAACAAACTTTCACTCTTTCAAGTGGTTGGGTTTTGGACGGTTAATCTATTTTCTTACATGCATAGAAGATGAACTAAAGAATTAAAAAAAAATTAGTAAATTAAACAAGAGCGATTTTGCTAATAATTTTGTTCCCCTCCATTTTATGCAAAAAGCAAAAGATCTAAGGTGTTGGGGATAGCTTTGGGCTTAGCAGCCGCTACCGTTGGATTAATTGCATCCATAGGGATATGGAAGTGGAATTTTTTCTCTCATTTGAAATGTTGGGAACAGAATTCTGGAACCAGAGGTCTTTAAGTTGCCACTGCAACTCTTTCTTTTCAGTTCTTTGAAACAATTTATTATGATGACCGAGTATGATGTGAAATATGTATTGAAAATTCAAATAGATGTCATGTGATTGTTTTCTCAGGTGAGAGAGGAGAATTTACCTCATCGCCAATTATAGCAAATCCAGAACTTATTATGAATTATAATATTGTGAGAGAGGCTACGTCAGATTTGAGGACAGAGAATAAGCTTGGCGAAGGAGGCTTTGGATCCGTTTTTAAAGTGAGTCCTTTCTAAAGTTAAGTGAAATTAAATATATTGAGGTTTGAGCTTTTAGGTAAGTAGAATAGTTATCTCGATTGCAGAATATTTGGGAATTTGATAGTTAGGAGAGAGGAGAGGTTCATACACAGTGGTGAAGGGAGAGGGTTAATTGTTTGATTTTTTTAACATTTAATTTTAAAAGATTTTTGAATTTGTAATCCATATAAATTTAGGATTATCTGGTTTTTGTGAGTAAAAATATTTAAAAAATAGTTTTCAAAATCCATTACATAATTGAAATAATTTTATTTTTTTCTAACCATCAGATGTAGTTTTTCATTTAAACCATTAAAACTCTTTTTCTAACCATCAAATGTAGTTTTTCATCTAAACCATTAAAATGATAAACCATATTTTCCAAAAGAGTCTACAATTATTAGTCCCATCACGTAATTCAAATAATTGTCTATCCGTTTCGACCATCAAATGTGATTCTTCATCAGCAACATTAAGATGATAAACCACATTTTCCTAAAACGTCGACAATTATTTCTATTGTGATAGATCAGGAAAACAGCTGGCTAACTAGGTTCAGGATTATAAACTTAAAAATATAAATAATATTGGCTGATTTGCATGGGATTCTACCTGATGGCAGAGAGGTTGCAGTGAAACGACTGCCTGTAGGATCAAAGCAAGGAGACGTTAAATTTCTGAATGAAGCAAATCTCATCAATCGTATTCAGCACAGGAATCTAGTGAAATTGCTTGGTTGCTCCGCTGAAGGCTCACAGAGGCTGCTAATTTACTAATACCTCCGGAAAAGTAGTCTCGAACAGATTTTATTTGGTCTCTACTCGCTCTTGGACTACTTGGCTCATCACATATGTTGTATTGATTCAATTTGTGCATATACCTTGCTGATCTTATAGATTCTAAGACAATTCCAAAATTAATATGTTTTTGGCATAATGAATTGTAGGTATAGATTCTAACCATATTATTTGTGTAAATTCATATTATCATATTATTTATCAATTATTGGTTTGATTTTAAACTTGTCATTCTCCAAATCTAAAATAACTAGCAATAGCATCATATGTTGCAAAGGAAAGGTCTTAAGGTAATAACATAGTAGTAATTAATGTCTTTTCACAATTGTTGAAAGACAAAAAAATGTCAAGAGAAGGCAAGGACCATGCTATAAAAAGTGCTTTTATTATTGACTCGACTTTGTATTATTTTTTTAATGATCCTTGAAACTATTCAAAAGATCACATTGCTCTTTACCACTAATCTCCTTGGTGTCTGCCACGTTATTGTTTTAATCCAACAAATTCTACTTAAGAAAATCTAACCCTTGTGATGCATTTGAAAATAATGTAGAGATCGCTCAACAACTTTTAAACCATTTTATCTTGAAAATCAAGCATGTGTGATCCATAAGCACCACAATCATTTTATTTTGAAAATTAAGCACATGTGATCCATAAGCACCACAATGAAAATACTGCATTTACATCAAAATACCACACCTCACTTTGGTTTTAAAATAATGGCCCCAAAATTTATATAACCTACTCTATCTGAGTGGTGAGTGGTAAAAACATGAAAGAATTATGTAATGTCACTTCATGAATATGCAAAGTGTGCATTTTAGGGTTCACAAGATATTTAGAGTGAATATCAAGTCCAACACACTTAATCTAAACTCATAATATATAAAAGGTCTCTCTAGAGATTTGCATTCATCACTAGTTGAGAAGACACTCAAAATGCACAAAATATCGAGAGAAGCTCAAATACCGATCACCTTCGCTAATCAACCTGAACAGAGTTTTCCTTTTCTGAAATAAAAAAGACAAAATGTCAACATTTAAAGAAATTTCTCCATAGAAAGATAAACAAAGATACATCATGAAATAATTGACTTCCAACTAGTGCGAAGAGATTGATCATTTTTTATGTGCCCGTGGTTAATTGAACTTGTGGCAACAAGCTCCGAGTCCTTGGGGATACAAAATTTAGCTTCCCATTAGGAGACATTGGAATTGATCCTGGCAATATTTAATATATTTCATAAGAATTACAAACAACAAAACCCTATGATTAAGAATGGAGTACTAATAAATGAAAACACTTTACATGTGTTTCTCTCCGAAACTCGATTTATTTTAAGAATCGAAACCTATCACTTGGGTGACTTCTTGTTGAATTCTTGTGTAACGCCGAGAAGAGACTTCTTGTTGAATGTGTTCAGCTTGAGAGAAGATGTCGGGAATTTCTGATAATTCCAAACAAAAACTGAACAGAATAGAATGCTCTATTTTTCAACATAGTGGAAACTAAAATTGTTTTGCTACAGACAAAGTTTCAACAACACAAAAAAAAACTTCTATTCATTAACAGGAAACCAACTGTTACATAAATCATCTTCCTCACACAGAGGGATTTCACAACCGCTGTTACAAAAGCATCTTCCTCTTAACAGAGGGATTACAACCAGGGAACGCTTCAGTTCCACACAAATAAATTTACTCTGTCTCTGCTTTGAGATTTTACACAGTTGTGTGTAAAAATCTCTTCATTCGCAAAGCTAACTTTTACCAAACTCTTCCTCTAACAGAGGGATTACACCAAGACTGCTTCAGATGCAGTTTAAAACTTCACTTTGACTCTGCACTGCTATGCTCTAACATTCATCTCCCATCTTAAAAGAAATTAACACACTGTCTTTGCTTGCAAATTTCTTTTACACTGCTGTGTGAAAAAGAATTTTTTCATACGCTCTTCTGCGCTGCTGCGCATTCCCTTTTCGTTTTTCCAACGAACAACAAAGACTTTTCTTCACGCTACTGCGTGCTCCTCTCATATTCTCAAATGAACACTTACATTCACACTACTGTGTAATTTTTCATATGCGCGTTGTTGCGTGCTTCAATTTCATTACTCCATGAACAACATAAAACATTGCCCTCACGCTGGTGTGCATTCACACTACTGTGCTTCTCCCCTTGCACTCACACTTCTACGCTGTTGCGTATTCTTTTCATTACATCCACACTGTTGTGTGTATTACATTCAACCTGCTGGAAAACTTCTCCTTACATTCACTGTTGCGAATTCCCTTTCGTCTTCACTCAATGGAAAAACTTTCTTCACGCTGCTGCGTGGGTTACAATACATTCACTTACATTGTGTTTCTGGGTATATATAGAGGTTGGATACAAAATATCTGCTAGGCTATGCGTGGAGGGGTCATAACTGTCCACCAACTGCATTTACAAATAGATATGGGTTTCTGATAAATTTTGATTGCCTTACTGAACAAGTCTGTTGTCCTTTTCTGAGAAAAAGGAATGAAACATAAATGAAGTCCCATGCTGCGAACTGCTCGAGGCTGTCCTTCTCGTTCTTGTCCATCCTGCTTCTTAAATGCAGTTGTTGAGATATCACTGTGCAGTCACAGGGCAGTATAATGCACTTTGATTCTGACTTCCATTGCCTGTGGAGGTGCCACTTGCACTTCTTCAATCTTCAGAGGCTGCCCCGGTCCCCAAGCAAACCATTCAGGAATAACAAATGGGTAGCCTCAACTTATGCCACTCTATCTCTGAAATAGAAAATAACAATAAAATGCCAAAATACCAATAAAACACAAACACAACAAAATCGCCCAAACTTGCACTTCTGTGCAGGGCAGAGACCTTTAATTTATATCCGACGAATCAAAAAACATTTCACAGCGGTTTGAAGAAGGTGCGATCTGCGATAGCGATCAGATCTCATCGCGGAATCGCAATCGGCAGAAGACACATGGCGGAGCACTAACACATGGGCGTGATTTGCGATCTGCGATTGGATCGCATTGCAACATTGCAATTGGCGAAAACTGAAAGGGTGTAATGGAGGAGACAAGCCGCGGACACGATTTGCAATATAATCGCATCGCAACGTCGCATTAGAACAAGATCGCATCGCAAGAAAAAAATGTTTGCATTCGTTGTTTGAGCGATGCAGTTGAAATTACCATTTCAACACTCCCCTTTAATTTCAACTGCTGGGTTATCAGACATACCCAGACACTTCATTAAAAATTCAAAACTTTTCTGCCCCAATGGTTTGGTCAGAATATCTACAACCTGCTCCTTCTCTCCTCTTATGGCAGATTTAATTCCATATCTCTCCCCTATAAGAAGATCCATATGATAGAGTTCTACCAGGGTCTTCATCAAATCTTCAATCTCTTCCTTTGTCATATTGACAAGGGTGTTGTCAGTGAAGCCCATCTCGGCCATCTTGGCAAGAGTTACATATCGAACTCCATACTCTTTAAACAGATCTTCAAGGAACTTCAATTCCTTTCTCCCATTCATGGGATTTGTCCATTTCCCATCCTTAATTTCTTCTTCGAAATGAACAAGGTCATCAACATGACAAGATAAAGCAAACAAAGAATTCATACCTTCATTTGTTGCCTCTTGTTCATAAATGTCACTTAAATTTTCATTTCTCCTCAAGGGTGTCTTTTGTTGCCCTTGTGTTGATGTTGCTGTCTCGAGATGTATTTCAGCCATCTCCTCATCGTCTTCATCATGTGACAGAGAGTTTTTATCATTCACTCTTTTCTCTATGCTTCCATCCCAAGCTTCCTCCTCAATGAACTGAGGTTTTGCTGTCTTCACTTTCTCCATGCCTTGATAGGCTATCTTGAGAGTTTGCCATACTTCTTTGGATCTCTCAGCTGCTGCTATCCTTTCAAACACATTCTCATCGACTGCTCGATACAAATAGTAGAGGGCTTTACAATCCTTCTCCTTATTGCTCTTCAACAGTTCTTTCTCTGCCTGAGTCAAGTTATTAAATTCATTTTCATCTGCTGGTTCTTCAAAACCATCCTCAACAAATTCCCATAAATCTTGTGAGGCAAACAAAGCTGTCATAGCTATTGCCCAATAGTCATAGTTTTTCACATTAAATAGTGGGAGCTGAGTATTAAAGATACCCATGCTAGTGCTGGTGCTGGAGCTAGCCATTCTTGCTCTCTAAACTATGCTTCAAAATACCTAACTGTGTATTTAAAAATAACTGATTGTCTTCAACAACAACACAAAAAAAAACTTGAGAAATACCTTGGATTTTTCTTGACTGAGTCTTCACTCTGCTGGAGAAGTTGCTACAACAAGAAATCCTTCCTTCAACTTCTTTGAGACTTTCAAAGAGCCTGGACTAGCTCTGATACCAATGTCGGGAATTTCTGATAATTCCAAACAAAAACTGAACAGAATAGAATGCTTTGTTTTTCAACATAGCGGAAACTAAAATTGTTTTGCTGCAGACAGAGTTTCAGCAACATAAAAAAAAACTTCTATTCATTAACAGGAAACCAACTGTTACATAAATCATCTTCCTCACACAGAGGGATTTCACAACTATTGTTACAAAAGCATCTTCCTCTTAACAGAGGGATTACAACCAGGGAACGCTTCAGTTCCACACAAATAAATTTACTCTGTCTCTGCTTTGAGATTTTACACCGCTGTGTGTAAAAATCTCTTCATTCGCAAAACTAACTTTTACCAAAGTCTTCCTCTAACAGAGGGATTACACCAAGACTGCTTCAGATGCAGTTTAAAACTTCACTTTGACTCTGCACTGCTATGCTCTAACATTCACCTCCCATCTTAAAAGAAATTAACACATTGTCTTTGCTTGCAAATTTCTTTTACACTGCTATGTGAAAAAGAATTTTTTCATACGCTCTTCTGCGCATTCCCTTTTCGTTTTTCCAATGAACAGCAAAGACTTTTCTTCACGCTGCTGCGTGCTCCTCTCATATTCTCAAATGAACACTTACATTCACATTGTTGTGTAATTTTTCATATGCGCGTTGTTGCGTGCTTCAATTTCATTACTCCATGAACAACATAAAACATTCCCCTCACGCTGTTGCGCATTCGCACTACTGTGCTTCTCCCCTTGCATTCACACTTCTACGCTGCTGCGTATTCTTTTCATTACATCCACACTGTTATGTGTATTACATTCAACCTGCTGGAAAACTTCTCCTTACATTCGTTGCTGCAAATTCCCTTTCGTTTTCACTCAATGGAAAAACTTTCTTCACGCTGCTGTGTGGATTACAATACATTCACTTACATTGTGTTTCTGGGTATATATAGAGGTTGGATACAAAATATCTGCTAGGATATGCGTGGAGGGGTCATAACTGTCCACCAACCGCATTTACAAATAGATATGGGTTTCTGATAAATTCTGATTGCCTTACTGAACAAGTCTGCTGTCCTTTTCTGAGCAAAAGGAATGAAACATAAATGAAGTCCCATGCTGCGAACTACTTGAGGTTGTCCTTCTTGTTCTCGGCCATCTTGCTTCTTAAATGCAGTTGTTGAGATATT
The DNA here is from genome assembly GCA_000404065.3 of Pinus taeda. NCBI lineage: Eukaryota > Viridiplantae > Streptophyta > Pinopsida > Pinales > Pinaceae > Pinus > Pinus taeda. The sequence goes on from APFE030479351.1 coordinate 71,629, forward strand.
ACTGTGCAGGCACAGGGCAGTGTAATGCACTTTGATTCTGACTTCCATTGCCTTTGGAGGTGATATTTGCACTTCTTCAATCTTCAAAGGCTGCCCCGGTCCCCAAGCAAACCATTCAGGAATAACAAATGGGTAGCCTTAACTTCTTCCACTCTATCTCTGAAACAGAAAATAACAATAAAATGCCAAAATACCAATAAAACACAAACACACGAAAATCGCCCAAACATGCGCTTCTATGCAGGGCAGAGACCTTTAATTTATATCCGACGAATCAAAAAACATTTCACGGTGGTTTGAAGAAGGTATGATCTACGATAGCGATCATATTGCATCGCAGAATCTCAATCGGCGGAAGACACAGGGTAGAGCGCTAACACATGGGCGTGATTTGCGATCTGCGATTGGATCGCATCGCAACATTGCAATTGGCGAAAAACTGAAAGGGCGTAATGGAGGCAACAGGCTGCGGACGCGATTTGCGATATGATCGCATCGCAACGTCGCATCGGGAAAAGATCGCATCACAAGAAAAAAATGTTTGCAGTCGTTGTTTGAGCGCTGCAGTTGAAATTACCATTTCAATAGAAGCATGAGTCAGAATTTGCGTGGTGTCAAAAAGAGCAGAGGATAAGCATGGGCGTTAACATGCCTTTCTCTATCTCACTGAATCTGAATCACTTGGTAAGGAGTGTTTTGGGACGTCTCCAACTTCGCCAAGTTACAAATTTTGTAAGTAACAAGTTGCTATTATGGTAACTTGTTATTTCGATAGATTTCAAAAGTTTATAAGTTCCTTGATAATTCTATTCATTTAGAAAATTTGTGGAAATTAAGTAAAATCAAATTTACAGATTTTCATTAAATTTCTAAAACATAAAATATGTGAAAGAAAAAATCAAATATTCGATTTAAGAACTTATTATGATAAGTTTACCCAATTTATTCAAATAAAAATGTGTAACACCAAAGTCCAAAATCTCAAATTGTCATATCTCGTAAGCGATACAAGCCATACGTGGAAATGGAATCTATCTCCTCTTGTGTTCATTCCACCAACTACAATACAATATGTCACTCACAAATCGAAGAATTAGTAACAAATGTGCTTTGACCATTAAAATTTCCATGCCAAAACAATATCCTTATCAAATGATGTAAGCATTATTACAGATCGAACAATAGTTTCAATCGAGCAACGGAGCAATGGGTAAGCATAATGTTCACACAACCAAAACTTCAACCAAGCCAGTGGAAGCCAATAAAGTATCTAAAAACATAATTTTCACTGATAACAACTATGGAGTAAATGACAATAACATCTATAGGAAAATATACTTGGGGAGTTCATGTTGGTTCCATTTGCTAAAATGATTTACAAAATGATAATTTAACAAAAATGTGCTTCCATCGATCACTTGACACGGGTCATAGTTGATTTAGATAAATTTGTTTGTCACTCAAACACAAGTAAGCTAGGAAAAATATTTGTAATCAATGGAGAATTTTATTCTTCACAACATTCTACACACTAGTGCAAAGTTTGTTGAACAATAATTACGATCTATTGCATAAAGATGATAAAATACAAACATGAAACCATGCATTATAAATAGAAATACAATTTTTATGAGATGAGATGTATATGACATATGACAAAATTCTGACAAACATATATGGATTTTTTTTTCTATCGAGTATATATATTAAATTTGATAAAAAGTGTTTTGTGAACTCAACACGAGCTACTATAAACTATAACACAAATTATTTTACTAAACTATAACATACATTTATTTTACTGTTTATATAAATTGCAAATTTAGAGAATATTTCCAAGATCGAAAGAAAGCTCGAATAATCCACGTAAAAATGCTCAATATAAATTAGACAAATTTAGAAGTTGAAGCCAAATATTGGCATCAAGTTTAAAAAATAAGGATACAAAACAATTTTGGTTAAGAGAACATCAAATTCATATTTTATTTTAATATCCACAACAAGATAGTTGAAAAGTTAATTTCATGTAGTTACCATATTTACAGCAACACGAAAATTCAAGGCAACAATAACATTCGTTGTTGTAAGAGAATATCTCTTTATTATAGGAGTTCCCCTCCTAAACATCTGGACTCGACCTTGGACAATGACAGCGAACCTTTGCTTTTGCTGACTCATTAGAAATCATGTAACTTGGAATCGATGGACTTCCTTGAAAAGCATGTTCAGTAAGCTCAATTTTAACAGATCCAAATGAATTGTGTCTTCTGGTAGGACTTATGCTCTACCATAGGAGCCTTGACCTCACTCTTGGAGGTCAGGTGTACACTATCATGCTTGGTTGGTGTAAAGTATCCATTTTGAATAAAAGAAGTTATCCTTTGCTGCAATGAGGAATCCTCTCGTGAAATGCTTTAAGTTGGACTTGTTGAAATGCTTTCATCCTATCGCCCCAAGATTGAAAAACAAACATATCACTAGGAGGAGCAAGCAGTTGATCCATATTGCTTCCATATTCCACCTCATATATTGAAGATGAGACCCATTCCACATTATCTTGATAGTAGATAAAGCTTCCATTCATGGAAGAGCAAGACCTCAAATATTGAAGGTCTTATTTTCACCTGATCTCATCTACAGAGCTCCTCCCTCTGAGGATGTTATTGAGGTCTTCAAGTGCTATGGATTCCAACTTCGAGACATTTTTGCTTTTATGTATTAGAGTAGGGTTCAGTAGTAGGCACCACCCATAGAGAGAAGCACATAAATTAACAAATGAAGTGCAAAAAAAGGATGAAGTGCAGCCATGCCCTTGTAGGTGGGTATATACAACAACTACAACTAGAATCATAGGGGGCTATAATGACTCGACCTCTTAGGTGCTACCAAATGAAATACATTTTTGAAACATCACTACTAAACCTTTTGTTTAATAGGGAAAGGTTTCAACCCTCTTGGTACTACCATATCAAAAAAGGGGGTTACTCATCTAGAACAAGGAAAGGTCTAAACCCATTTGGTACTACTAAACCTCTTACTCACTTGGGTGCTACCAATCGATTCATCGCTCGTTAAGTTTAAACATGTTATGTGTTTTCCAGTTACTTATTATTACCGTTGAGATGATTAATCCTAACCAACCCTTGGCTATGCTCAGTTAGGTAAGACCAACTAGGTATAGAGGAAAGCTAGTTTAGGTTAGATCACGACCTTCTTTATATACCAAGAAGGGAGATTTCCTGGACCAGGAGAGGATCTGTAATACACCAGGTAAGAGTGGCATAAGGTTATTACTTGAGTGATAGATGGTCTCTATTTTGATGTTCTGTGGTCCTTTCCTGGAATTGTTGATTAACTGGGAAGGAAAGAGACTTCACAATCGAGTAAAGTGGTATAAACATAAGGTAAAAAATGCCAATTTGTGCAATTTTGTTAACAGAGAATAATATCATCACCCTGTTTTCCCATTGATAAGATTAATGTTCTCATAAATTAGAGTTTGGGAGAATAAACTCTAATTACTTCTACAAGTATTACAAGACTCAAGGTATTTGTGCAACATAACCGCACTGTTGAGAGGAAATGAGGACCACTGTTGAGATTTGATTTGAATTTCACTTATTTGAGATTTCATGAGCTTTCTACTTTTCTGACAAAATCACAAATACCGAAAAAAAGGTGTAAAATAAAAAAATAAAAAAATAAAATAAAAAGAGGAAGAAAAGCATTTTGCATCTACGAAAAGGCTTAAATAATAATCCTACATGTAAACAAATCACAAATACAAGCCAGTTAAAATGAGATTGAATACTATAGTGAGACATGAACATAAACAATGAGGCGTGAAAGCATCTTTCATAAATGAAAGAGATCCCCAAAGCAATTAAAGGTAGAAAGATCATGAAATCACAAATAAGTCACAACGTTTCAAGTCGCTTGCGTCACCTGAGACAAAAAGTTACACACGATTCACAAAGATATGGCTTCTAAAACCATGAAATATGGAACATCACGCCATTTTGTGTGGAAACGTAGAAATTAAATCTCTTCCCAACAATAAAAAGAAATCTCAATCCATTTATGTCCCCAAAACATTTAATAAAAAACCTAAAAGTAGACTTAAAAGGACTAATGGAATCAACGAAGGATAGACCTTTCGTGAAAAGAATTCGAAAGACAGAAGGAAGGGAAATAATCAAATGTAAAGTCTATCCTCCAGTTAAATTTACTAACGTGGCGACCAAGATCAAATTGATAAAAGAATAACAGACTTCCAAGGAATAATTGAACCTAGGGACTCCATATGCTCAGCGTTAACCCTAATACATATATAAGCCACGATTTAAAAAAAAATGGTTGTCGTAGCTCAAATGAAGTTTCCTTCTATATGATTGTATAAATTCTATACCTGGAAGGTGTTGGAAGAATACCGATGTGTGAGAATTAAAAGGAAGAAAACCCTATTAAGCCACGAATCCCCAGGTTACCAAATTATTTTGGCAGTTTTTCCAACAACAGTGACTCTGCGCTTCGCTGTCCAACGCCATGGACCACGATCTGTTCTAGTTGTTTCAACTTTTCTATGGAGTTCAAAATATTTGAGAGTGGGGCAAAAACTTGTAACTCCATCGACTATAAAGGTAGCTATAATATGTTCATGGTTGTAATAAAAATTAACAAGTTGAATGATTGCACAAATCAAGATTCACTTGAGAGTTAAAGTAGCGATATCTAACGGTAGAAGAACTTTCAATTGTCTAACACTGGATCTGATCGTGCAGAGAGGTGTAGAGTGGAAACTAGGGGAGTTCTTCCAAGAGGAATGCCTTACAGTGTAAAGTATATTTATTTACATCTTATACATATCCATTTGTGTAGAGTGGAAACTAGGGGAGTTCTTCCAAGAGGAACGCCTTACACTGTAAAGTATATTTATTTACATCTTATACATATCCATTTGTGTAGAGTGGAAACTAGGGGAGTTCTTCCAAGAGGAACGCCTTACACTGTAAAGTATATTTATTTACATCTTATACATATCCATTTTATTCAAAGACTTACTTAAATTATGGTGAGAAGTAATTGCTGGTAAATATGTTAGTTACCTAAGTATGAGTTATTTTCAAAAGATTTGGGCGGTTTTCTTGTAAATATTTACAATAAAAATTCACTGCACAAATATTTAAAAATCATAGCAATAAAAATTCACTGCACAAATATTTAAAAATCATAGCATGAATATCGAAGTTGTATCCAAAAATTACTACAAAAAATGTGAGAGAGTAATCCACATGGCATTGTATTATGAGAAGGCTACAATAAAACCTTGAAGTTATGTCCAATCAAAAGTCTAAAAAAATATTTTTTTAATAATATTGGAAAATAAATATTTATATATCAAAGTCAAACATTATAAGTTGCATTGGTCAATGCTAAACTAATAGTGATCAATAGGAAAATCTATTGATAAAGTCGTGTCTTTGAAGGGACTAGTCAGAAAAATGTAGTAGCATTTCTAAGTCATGAAATCTAGTAGCCTTTGTAAGTCGTGAACAAACAAGTGTTGTAGGGCAAGTGAGTTCCTACCACTCAAGTTAAAAAAATATAATCTATAGTCGCTAATGTTAGCTAAATCAATAGCGGTTAATAGGAAAATGAAATCTTACAATGTTTCTTTGGGAGGAACTAATAAGTTGAGATGTGAAGAGAATAATTAATTTTTGTTGAAGCACATGGACTTGCATAAATTTTGGTGGTTAGTAACCACTAGTAAGCCACATTAACAATTTTAATCCTAGATTAGTGTGGAGGAAAACATAAATAATGGGAAGAAGTAGTTTATGGTAAATATATTTATTTACATCTTATTCTTATACATTTTTTATGCAATGAATAACTTAATATTATTTACTTTCTTTAAACAATAAGAATACAAACTCACTCCACAAATTTCTAAATATAATGAATGAATATTGCAACTATATCCATAAATTATGGCATAAAGAATGTGATGTAGTTGCCCACATGGCCTTCAAGTTATGGTCCAATCAAATGTATTAAAATTATTTCTCTTAATAATATTTAATAAAATATTTCATTTCAAAGTTACATTATAGGCTGCATTGGCTAATGTTAAACTAATAGCGGTCAATAAGGAAATTGATTCCTAGAATCTTGCCTTGACGGGACTAATAAATATCACTTACAATAAAACTTTATCAGAATATAAGAAAATGACAAGGGTTTGAAAAACAAAGGTTTGAAGACAATAAATTGCTTACATCATTGTCTTGGATCACCATGAAAGCACAATCGCCATGACTTCCGTACATTACATCATTAGCTCCATTGTTGCCACAATCACTAAACACTTGCATCCTAGGTTTAAACTCCATGTTATTATTTTCCTTTTTAATTTCAAATTACACAATGAATCAAAAGCTTTATTTAACCACATTTAGTTATTAACAAAGGTAGTCATATAAATTATAACTTTATTTTAAATTATTATTTATAAAAAAAATTAATATATACGCTAAACGTACTTTAATTAGAATTTTCGACATTGATAATGTTTCACTAAATGAATATTAATACTCTTTTGTTTTATTGAGTTTTGGTTCAAGTTTAATTTCCGTTTATATATATAATATATTTATATTATATAGAATATATATTATATATATATATATTTATATATATATATTATAATATATTATATATAATATATATATATATTATATATATATATATAATATTGTATATATATGTTTTTTGGTTTAAAAAATTAATTGAAGCCTAATATAATTCAATATTATTTTACATGAGTTAAACATACCTTAATTAGAATTTACATTGATAGCGCTTCACTAAATGAATGTTATACTCTTTTTCTTTATTTAGTTTTGTTCAAGTTAAATTTTAGTTATATTATATATATATAATAATTATATATATATATATATATATATTATTATTGTATATATGTGTGCTTTTGGTTAAAAAAACTAATTGAGCTAACATATTCAATATTATTCTTTGTTTTTCATTAATTAGCCGATTGTTGATTTTTTTTACATAATCTTATGTGACAACATCTCCAACATATATATTGGGTTGTGAAGTGTCTCTACATAGAACAAGATAATTAATTATGGAGGTTCACTCTCACTTTACCGTGCATATTCTCTAAGTAGTCTTTGTTACAATACTCTCTGCCAATAACATATTCCACATGTCCAAAAAACAATAATTCATGTCCATATGATAGATGTTCACATAATTGTATTTTAATTAATCAATTTAATTAAAATGCACGTTATCGTCCATATCAAAAATACATATATGTATTTAATTAAATGTCATGTTTCAATTCTATATTAAACATTTAAAAATGAAATATCTCCATAGTATTAAGATCTAAAAACAATTTTGAATGAAATTTAAATAAAAAAGAGTTGTTTTCAATTACTTTTTGTATATTATTTAGATAAAGTTGATTTTAGAATATTATATTTAAAACAAATAGTAAAATAATTACTTTTAATAAATATTGAAATATTCTTTTATTATTATTTTTTTAATATTATATGTAAACTCTATGTGAACATAAGAGATGCACCTCTCTTTCATATTGACCTGTAAAAAAAAACTAATTCAATTTAACTAAAAAATAATTTAATGATAACGTGTAAAATCAATAAAAGTTATTAATGAGATTTTAATTATAAATAATTTTAATAATAACATGTCAAATCAAATATTTGCAACTCATGAGATTTGATTGAAATTTGGTCATAAATATTGACCTTGATATGTGTACTATGACGGTCCTTGGTGGTATATAAATTTTTTTTTTGGACAAATATTATTTATAACTCTATAAAATTAATCACTTTATCTATATGAATCAATAAAAAAGATTGAATTTAAATTTAAAAAATTTCAAAATCTATTTTTATTTTTCAATATTTAATTTTTTCAAAACTAATTTTTTTTGTTAAGCTTGGTAGTACCTCCTTTTTCTATTGATTTTATCAGCAAGTTTCAACCAGAAATTTGTTAGGTGGCCTCAATTTGCCCTATGGGAAACCAAGTTTGTTGGCCACCTAACGACATGGTATGCCATCCAAAAACGATACATTTTGAGTCTTTTTACCCAAGCCATATATGATTGTATGTTCATGTATATCCCACTATTGTAATTACAAGTAAAAGTAAAAGCTATCTGCATCAAAATCTACATACAAGAGACACATCAATTTCATTTTTTTGCTTCCTCAGCTGAGGCACATTCAACAGGATTCGGGTCTTTTGCAGTAGACCCCGGGAGTTCTATCGATGCTAGAATGCAAGACAAATGCTTTTCAATTCGTTGGAGACCCCATCCTACTACATTTGAAACAATAGTTTCTGGAAGTCCCTTTTGTAATTCAAGAATGTCTGTACTACGGCAACAAAGTTTTTCAAAACATTAATAGACTTTATAAAATCTATTTAAAACTTTCAAAGTCAAATATTTTTAACTAAAAAACCTACCATCATCCACATGTAGGAAAATAGCAAAGTTCTAAAAGTAACAATGAACTTTGTTCACTATTGATTATAGGATGTTTAAACTTATATTATTTATCAATATTTGTTTGACATTACACTTTTCCATTCCCCAAATCTAAAATCAAAATAACGATGAACTTTGGTCACTATTGGTTAGAAGATTATGCTTTTTATTGGTTATACAAGGCACATTATAATGTGTCACTGGTGGTTACACAATTAAACTCGTCAAAGTGATATCTAAGGACAATTTTTTTTTAAACTATTTAGATAAATATAAATAAATCATCATCTAGTAACTAGGTATATAACTACCTTTTACAACAATAATTAATATTCTTAAATCTATCTCAACTTAATTAATATTCTTAAATCTATCTAGACTTCATTAATAAATTAATGTTTCCTTATAAATGGATAAGAGAGTAATGTGGAAAATGACAAATTTCATTAATAAATTAATGTTTTCTTATAAATGGGAAATCTGGGTTACAATGGTTAAGCTCAGTTACAAAAAGTTGTGTTCGCATCTGTTTCATTTAGGTGGTAGAGTTTGGGCATATCATTTCTTCTAAGGGTCTGGGTGTAAGGGATGGGTATAAGCTACAGGGTTGTTGGACAGGGCATAATGAAGCGGATTTAGCATCAGTGTCAAACACCTAGAAGACCAGAGCATTGTGTTATTACAGTATTTACAATATAAAATACATCGCCCCAAAATCGTCTAAACAAAGTAGGTGTTTCTCACCCTTGACTGCCTTCTCCTTTGCTAGATTTCATAATTAGACTTAATAGAAATGTCAAAGAGAGATCAATAAAAAGACATGGCCTGAAGTGAGAAAAACAACTCATTAGTTTTCCCAATGATGGATTGTAGAATTTGTGATTGATGTTGTAGCTGAGGCTAAAACTCAGAATGTGAATGTACCTTATATGTGTGACTGAGGCTACAAAATTTGTAATCATAGTAACTTTTTTTGTTGTTCAAATATTGCAGGCTCTCCAAGTTACTACTCCTGCTAGACATTGTGGATCTTTGGCTTGTGGGTGTATCAATTTTCTTTAGATTTTGTTGCTTCTTTTCTTCTTCTTTGCAGATTTGTCTATGCAAGACTAGACGACAAAATGAAAGAAATCCTTTCCATCATCAATAACCCAATTCACTTCAATTTGACCATTATTGATCCGGATTTAAAAAGGAACGCAACAAATGATAGATATAACCATAAATACAAAGATGCAACAAAAATAATACTTCATTTCATTAATACCAAACACTAAAATATGCTTACAAACATAATGGAAATAGACTAGCTCGGGCAATGGTAGCTTATCTCTAAGAAGAGATGTGGCGGCTACATGCCTCTGAACGGTGTTACAATGAGGCTCGAAGGCCTATTTATTATTGAGAAACAATGGAAAACCTAAACATCCAAAAACCTAACCCTAGGAGATGAAGCGCCAAAACTATGGGCCCCGTTTAGGTAAATTGGTATATCAACTTCATAGGGTTGTAACTTTGGCATACAATCTTCGTTTGACATGCACAATACCTCGTTAGAAAGATTTATATGAAGACGAAAACTTTCGATCAGCCAACACTAGGTGTGTACCCCTATTGATCCTGGTTATCCCAAAAAAACGTCATTTAGGGCCTCAAAACAGCTTCGGAAGTTCAAGACCTGAAAAACTGCCAAAAATAGTAAATTATGCTACAATTAAGGAAATTGAAAAACTGAAAGAGACAATGGTGGGGGTCTAAGTGAAATAGTCGGTTAGCCACCAACATCCACCTGGATCATTCCTCCCCACTTAGGAATAAATGGTCTCCATTGTATTGAGTGCCTCCATGACATGGGGAAACTTTTGTTGAACTTGGTCCCGGGTGAGCCACCTGCCTTGGTGCAGGAGTTGGCAAGCTTTGACAATCCGATATATTTGTAACTTTTTTTGGCAAGTGTTATTCACATGTGTTTCCATAATCTGATCATTTGTGGTCTGTTCCATGTAGTCTAGGTTTAACTTGGTGTGAGTTGTTTTGCAATTCCTGATGTGTCCATCAGTGGTGGGAAGTATGGTCGAGGGCGGTCCACATTGAACACTAGGTGTAGGCCAAGGAATGGGGGAATGATGATCTCAAAATAATTGTCTCCCATAGCCTTGGTAATGGTGTAAGGACCATATCGGAGCAGTTTGAGCTTTTGACGGGCTTCGGTAAGGCGTTCTTTCTGCAAATGCAACCAAAATTTGTCACTCACCTGAAACTTGTGTGGCACCCGATGTTGAACATGTCGCTGCTTGTATTTTGAATTTGACTTAATGGAGTGGCAATATATCGTTCTGTTGGTAGAGGTGCTCCGGGAGTCAGATCGAATGAATGCTTGACTTGACAATGCAAGGGTACCCCTGTGGGTGAGGAGAAGATGTCCATGTATTCTTCCATGACCATATCCACCCGGTTATGCTTGGTGGAGGAACCCTTCCTAGGGGCCATGGATGTGGCTATGCTCTTCCCCTTACTTTGCGAGAAAATTAGAAATAAAGAAAATTTCCTAATCTGTGAGATGATCTTATTGCATTCTTGAGCAAAGATCAAAGAGATGGTAGTAGGCGGAGCTATCTCCAGTATCCTGTGTAATGTATTACCCAAAGAAATAATAATAGAGTAAGGTCTAGACTCATATATGGCAGGTCTCTTCCACAAGTATGGTTTTCCTAATAATACATCACAAACATCAAGAGGAGAAACATCACACAATACCTCATTTCTGAAGGGCTTGATGTTGTAGGGAAGGTGACTCTGCTGGCTAGCTCGGAGATCTCGTCCTTGGTGAAGCCACCCGATATTGTACGTTTGTGGGTGTGTAGTAGTCGGTATGCCCAACTGCTTCACGACCTCTACTGAAATGAGGTTCTTTTGGCTCCCACTATCGAGAATGAATTTCACTCTTGGTCCCTTCCTTGCCGCAACGTGGTCCACTTTATGTATTTATCCTCATAGCTACGGATAGGGTAGTACTGCTCCTTGATGGTGTCCAGGAATGAATTCCAAGTGGGTGTGGCTAAAAATAGTGAGGGTTTACTTTCATCCTTCTTCTCATAGTAGGTTTCCCACCAGTCCTTGATGTGGGGGGTGACTTTGAGAAGTGCAAAAGTAATCTTTTCCCTACTGGAAAAATCATGAAAAAAAAAATCCTTCTAGAATATTTAACCATTTATCTACAGCATCTACATCTATATAACCCTCAAATATGGAAATGTCAAAGTTAACTTGTACCTTAAAAGGTGTGGCGCTTCCCGAGTAGCTGCTGGAAGTAGATGTGTCGCCCTTGGGTAGCTGCTGAAGGATTTGGGAAAATTTGTCCATCATCGCATTTTTCTGTCGCTTAAGGGCTTCTTCGAGCAAGATTTTGAAAGGATCCTGATGAAAATAGCAACAAGAAATGATAAAAGTAGAATCCAAAATACTCCAATTTTAATTTGTCCTTGAATTAAAATTGTGAATTAAAATTCGAATTTAGTCTCACCAGCTGCTTGGAAATAATTAATTAAATCATTATGGATTAATTAGTTGGAGAAATTCAAGTTATAAGTCTTTCTAAAATCATGCAACAGTTATCCCTTAATTAAGGAGATAAGATTGAGTTATATTTGAGTTGTAATTAGTTAGCTCAGTTTACTGAGTTAAATCGAGTTAAATTAGTTCCAAACTATTTGAGGAACTAATTGTGAATTATCAATCAATTGATGCATGCATGCACTCAACCAGTGTACTCCAGATAACTGAATATTCCCTCATCAGAAACTCATGCATGTCTATTCTGAGAAATACCTAGTTGAGCTAAATGTCAAGGATAATGTACTATCAGTTGCATGTTTTCTCCAATAAAGGAAACTCATGCATGCATAAGGATTAAGGTTACTTGAGGATTGCACAGTTTTACAGTGTGTAAGAGCAGTGTTCCACTTGGTGAGGTGAGAATCATCCACTAGGAACAACGCAAGGAAATAGGAGCTTGGAGGGCAGAGGAGAAGGCTTGTGAGAAGCTTTGATTGCTTGTGAGCATCCAGGAGGATTGTACTGAGAGCTGGCTAGCTGTGAGAGCTAAGGCTTTGTATAATTCTAATGTATTTCCACCTTGTATGATAATAAAAATAGTGGGGTTTTTAGCTGAGGCTTTCCCCTAATTATTTTATGTGTTTCATGTGCATTGATTCTTCTTCTTCTAGTTATATGTGTTCAGCTCGATCTTGCTCAATCTTTAAGCCTTCGCAGATTGATAGTAGTAGTAGGTTATAGTATTTTTCTTTGGTATGTTGCATTATCGGGTTAATCTATAGTTAGATTTTATATATGGTCTCAGAGCGAGACTTGTAGAGAATTTGCAGAATTTCTACATGGTATCAGAGCTAGTTGATCTATAGAGAAATTTCTACATGGTATCAGAGCTAAGTTTATCGGAGTTGTCAACAGTATATGGAGAAGAGAATTCGAAGGTTGAAGTTTTGGGTTGGAGGTGCAAATCGAATTCATATCATACTTCAAATTGAGATGGGACATTATGCAACTAATTGCCCATCGAAGAAGTCCAAGAAGGGATCCTTGGATGGATCTAAAGGTGAGGCGTTAGCCTCTCAGCTCGAAATGGACTTTACCCTAATTGCATGCATAATGTCATCGATGATGGGTTGTGTCTGGTATCTTGACAGTGGAGCCTCATTCCACATGACCGACAATAAAAGTTTATTCAGTACCTTGGAGGAGAAAGACCTCAAGATGCGCATAGACATGGGTGATGATGAAAGGTATAGTGTTTTAGGAGTGGGCACGATTTCTTTTCAGAGGAAGCATGGAGCTCTTGTCACCTTGACAGATATGAAGTATGTGCCTGTACTGAAGAAGAACTTGGTATCAGTCACGATGTTGGAGGACAAAGGCTACGATGTTGTCTTCAGTAAAGGAAAGGTGTTCCTTAGACACATCACCATAAGATAGGTGAAACAGATCGGTTCACAACTTAAGAACCTGTTTGCTCTTGAGTTTCAAGATGCATGCAAAGCCTTGAGGAGCAAGGCAAATCTTAGAGACTTGGTGGTTGAGAGGGAGAGTAAATTATATCTCAACATGTAGTCCTAGAAAAGGTCTCAGACAATTGTGGAGGAGCCACAATTGGAGAAGTGGGCAGAGGGATCACACGCACCCATACCTCCAGGTGTGAGGTGGGGCGATGTGAAGTGATAGTCTCAAGAAGGCTAAAATTGGGCAGGGTCATTTGAGAGGTTTTATCTCATGGACCATACCTTACTACGAGAGCCCAAAGTACATAGTAGTGGGAGGAATCAGTGGGATTGATGTAGTTAGAGATCAAAGTGACAGAGGCTAGAGCAGTGAGATATTGAAGAGCAAAGAGAAGGATTGACAACAATGCAGAAAGGTAGAGTTAGTCGAAGCACAAAGTTTTCAGTTGACAGAGGCAATAGCAGTCAGAGACTTTGATGACAGATGCATTATACTGATTCAGGTTGGATGTTTTTTTGTTTCTAAAGTTGCTAGAGAAACAACACTTGAGAGAAGTGTTGCATGCAGAACATTCCAAAGGTTCAGGATCGAGATTGAGTTGAATTCATTTCTTGTTGAGAGGGAATGTCGAAAATAGCAACAAGAAATGATAAAAATAGAATCCAGAATATTCCAATTTTAATTTGTCCTTGAATTAAAATTGTGAATTAAAATTTGAATTTAGTCTCACCAGTTGTTTGGAAATAATTAGTTAATTCATTATGGATTAATTAGTTGGAGAAATTCAAGTTAGAAGTCTTTTTAAAGTCATGCAATAGTTATCCCTTAATTAAGGAGATAAGATTGAGTTATATTTGAGTTGTGATTAGTTAGCTCAGTTTACTAAGTTAAGTCCAATTATTTGTTCCAAACTGTTTGAGGAACTAATTGTGAGTTATCAGTCAGTTGATGCATGCATGCACTCAACTAGTGTACTCCAGATCACTAAATATTCCCTCATCAGAAACTCATACATGTCTATACTGAGAAAGACCTAGTTACGCTAAATGTCAAGGACAATGTATTATCAGTTGCATGTTTTCTCCTATAAAGGAAACTCATGCATGTAGAAGGATTAAGGTTCCTTGAGGATTGTGCAGTTTTACATTGTGTAAGAGCAGTGTTCCACTTGGTGAGGTGAGAATCATCCAATAGGAATAGCACAAGGAAATAGGAGCTTGGAGGGCAGAGGAGAATGCTTGTGAGAAACTTTGATTGCCTGTGAGCATCCAAGAGGATTGTATTGAGAGATGGCTAGTTGTGAGACTTGAGGCTTTGTATAATTTTGATGTATTTCCACCTTGTATGATAATATAGATAGTGGGGTTTTTAGTTGAGGCTTTCCCCTGAGTATTTTATGTTTTTCATGTGCATTAATTCTTCTTCTTATGGTTATATGTATTCAGCTTGATCTTGCTCAATCTTTAAGCTTCCGCAAATTGATAGTAGAAGTAGGTTATATTATTTTGCTTTGGTGTATTGCATTATCGGGTTAATCTACAGTCAGATTTTCTATATGGTCTAAAAGCGAGATTTGTAGAGAATTTACAGAATTTCTACATGGTATCAGAGCTAGCTGATCGAGCCCTAACTACTTATATCTCGACCTCATTGGGGACATACAAAGAAAAACAGAGAAAGAGTAGACCGCTCTGATACCACTGATCCAAAATTAAACATGAATGAAACAAATTACATGCATAACCATAACTACAAAGATGCAATAGAAATAACACTTCATTTCATTAATATCAAATACTGAAATATGCTTACAAACAAAATGGAAATAAGACTATCTTGGGCGATGTTAGCTTATCTCCGAAAATAGATGTGGCAGCTACATGCCTATGAAATGTGTTACAATGAGGCTCAAAGGCCTATTTATTATTGATAAACAATGGAAAACCCCAAACATCCAAAAACCTAACCCTAGGAGATGAAGCGCCAAAACTATGGGCCCCGTTTGGTTAAATTGGTACATCAACTTCCCGGTGTTGTAACTTTGGCATACGATATTCGTTTAATGTGCAGAATACCTCGTTAGAAATATATATCCGAGGAATACAACTTCCAACTAGCTAAATCTTGATTGGTGGCACCAATTTTCCCAAAAAACATCATTTGGGGCCTCAAAATGGATATGGAAGTTCAAGACTTGAAAAACCGCCAAAAATAGTAATTTGTACTACAATTAAGGAAACTAAAAAACTGAAAGAGACAGTGGTGGGAGTCCAAGTGGAATAGGTGGGTGACCACCAACATCCATTTGGATCAATTGCAAGCCCTCCACGTATGTCTAAAGCTCTAGAAGCTCTGTTGTGGCCATTATTTCTGTCTACTTCTGCTTCTTATTCATTGTGACTAAAACCTGTGACCCATCCGTCAAGTTGGCATGCTTAACTTCTTCCTCACCTCCTGATCTTAAATTCCTAGATGATTCTTGGTAACCCTTGGATTCAAACATGGGCCATTGTTTCTCTGCTCATTCTACTACAGCAGAAGGGTCCCAAAAATGGAAGTCCCCCAAGAAGGCCTCGGCCGATTAGTCTTACATAAAGAATTTTGGCCAAAAATCTTCTAGCAAAAAAATAGGCGGGTCAGGAGTGAGATTAATTGGGTAGATTGATTGTTATTATTAGATAACGGGCCCGAGGAAGGATTAGTTGGGCTTGGATACTACTCTACTTGTTACTCAGATGGGCTTGGCTACTCTACTGAGTTGGGCTTAATACACTCTTCCTGCCAATCACCTTATATAGTTTATCTTCCAGTCACCACAGGGAAACCCACATAAATATCTCTTTAAATCATGGTATGAGACCAACTGCTGATGAAACAATTAGTTAAAAGAGGCTTCAAAAACTGTGGTTGTAGTTTCAATTCAAGATTTAGATTGAGTGTAAGTTTTAGGTGATGGAGAACCAGTGAATGTGCCAACAACCGTAGTAATGGGAGCATTGGGTATTAAGTGTATCTAGCCCACCACCACTAGGTATCAGGTATGTCCATCCCACCACCACCTACCTGCCTAGGCCATGACACACCGTAGCAACATGCATTCATAGATGGCAGAAATATGCCTATTAAAGGTTTCTCACTTAGCCATAATGTCTCCCAAACAAAGTGTTGAACCTCACAATTGCTTCTTTTTGACACCCTTTTTCATTCTCTTTATTTCTTTTTGACCTCCATAATCACACAGTGGGCATCAAAATGCAGGATTATGACATGACAGGTATATAATTTTCTTGAATTTCACAAATTGATAATGTTCTTTCTTATTTAGTCTAATGTTTGCTTCAGCTACCGAATTGTAATGATTTTGCAGCTAACACATGATTTTGCAGCCAAGTTCATGATTTGACAACTTCCAAGGTGCCAGCTGGGAAGCGAAATATATGGATAGGTGGCAATTGATGCACTTAACGATTTCCTCCTATTATCATGAACTAGATCAATGGAAGCAGGTCCCATGATGCAGTCAGAGATAAATTCAACCCATGTAATTTGCAACAGGCGAGCGAAAACGAGATATACGCCTCATGATTTGCTTTGATAATAGCAAATCATGAGCGAATTATGCTATATTATATTTTCAAGTTAAAATTAATTTTATGTTGACAAGGATTAGGCGTAGAGATTTGAACAGTTAATGCTGTGAGATTTATAAATAAACCTCTCAGTAGAAATGAAATGTTGTAAAGAAGTACACGACAGTGAAGATTTAAACTTTATTTTTAATATCCAGTCTATGAAAGAACCTTTTCATTTGCATGTGTGGTTGATTGTTTGATCGATATCGTGGTTACCTGCTTCTCACGGAGGGCCCCCTTGAGCAGTAGGATTCTTGTTTGTTTTTGAATAGATAGAATTTCCATTAATTTCATAAGCCTTCTACCTATTCAATTGACTAGATGCATTTTTTATTTCTTTCAAATTCGAGTTAGGATTCTTTTACTATTCATTTATTTTGTTTATAGATTTTGGATGCACCTGAATTAAGCTTATTAGTAGTGATAGCAGTGATATGATTTATAGTTAGACAGAACTTTATTTTCCTTATAGAAGAAAGGATTTATTTGCAGAATTAGACGTTACATTTCAAGCATGTGTGATTTATAGCTCAAGCAAGTGTGGATGTATTTAAGCAGAGGTTTATTTCACTTTGATTTCAAACAATTGTGAGTGCTATTTTTACATATGTGTGATAAGATTAATAGTAGCATTTCCTTTTGAAATTGAGTGTGTATGTAATTGGTGTAAGAAATGTAATTAATTTTCATTTACAACAAGTGTGGGATTGATTTACTTATATGTAGAGTTATGAGATTTTCTTTCAAAGCAGAGTGTGATATTTTCCATAAGTATTTTTCAGTAAAAGAGTGTGATCATTTCATTTTCTAGGAATAACAACTTTGCTCGTGTGCATTTCAATAACTTAATTTAGTTTATAATTTATATTTCGATAGCTCAATTTAATTTATAATTTGTGTGAATAACCAAAGATTTCTAGTACATACGTACACTTACACTTCATCAGCTTACTATCCCTAGTCAATAATTTATGCAAGTAATTTAAAATCAATTAAATTACCAAATATTTTGGCGTCATTGTCGAGGACGTGTATATAGGATTCTTTTCTTTAATATATATTATATATATTATATAGATACATAGGGAAAGGTATTCTAGGGGTAGATTTGTAGGTAGAGGTAAAAACTTAATTCCAACATCATCACTCACCCCACCATGACCTCGTAGAGCCACGCCACCCACTCAAACTCATATTCCATCATTTGCAGGAAAACATAAACTTCCCGAGGTACACAGATCTGAAATCCAACTTAAAGATTCACCCACCTCATCAATTGAAGCAATAATATAAGAAGAAGATCCTACATCCCTGACAGAAGGAGTAATTTTCCTTTCTTCAACTGGAGAGAGATTTCTAGGACAAGAACTATAAATCCATAGTGAAGAAGAGGAAGAAGAAACTTATTTTAACTTACCATTGATAGAAGAACCATATCCAGAAGAGCTAGAAGAGGAATTAGAAAACCCAATTTTGGAACCCTATATTAGTTTTGAAGAATCTACAATGGTTGCATAAGGGGAAGGACAAGTACTTAATATTAATGGTGAACAACCTAGGATTGGAGGACGAAGAGGAGGAAATAGGGGAGGAGGAAGAGGTGGAGGAAGAGGGAGAAGAGGAGGTAGAGGAGATCTAAAGCCCTTTGGATTTCCTATCCTTGATGAAGATATATCAACTACAATGAAAAACATCTCACCCTCCATCCTTCCAATTTTTCATGGATTAAGTGAGGATCCTGAAACATTTCTCTTTGAGTTTGAAGTTTTGTGTAGATATTATGATTACTTGATTGGAACTCAAAACTTAAAATTGTTTCCAGCAACTCTTAAGGATGCAGCATTCAAATGGTTCATGGGCTTAGGAGTACATTCTATAAGAACATGGGAAGAAATGAAAACTACATTCTTAAATAAATATAAGGATTATTGTATGCCCCATAATCTTAAGGATGAAGTCTTTAAAATGATGCAAAAAGAAGATGAAAATATTGAAGATTCCATTGAAAGATTTTCTTATAATTTTAAAAGGGATAAAATGCATGAATTAGATGAAGAAACGTCGAAATCTCTCTTATTAAAATCCATCAGAGATGAGTATATTCATCTTCTCAATTTGATGGGTAGGGAAGATATTTCTCAGTTATCATCTGGAGAAATTTGTGAGTTATGCATACACATTTCAAGAGGTAAGGCAAGAATTGGGAAAAATCCAAGAGATCCTCTCATATCTAGGATTAATTGATCTGCAGCTGGAACAGTAAGTAGGGTTGAATTAGGCAATCTACTTGATAACTTTAAAATATATATTTTTGGAAGTCTTAGAGAAAAAATATATACCCTTAAAGTGAAAAACAAGAAAAATGCTGAAAATGTTGCATTATCAATCTTTTGTCCCAAATGTAGAAATAAAGATGCTCTAAGAGAATTCCCTCTTGACTTAAAAAGTGTAGAAACTTGTGCTATATGTGCAGAAAATCATGAGACAAAAGTACCTAGTCTTAAAGTTGTTTATCAGGAGAAAATAATACCAAATCAAGTAGATCCCTTCTATTGTATTGCTAAGAGACCATGACAAAATTCACAACCAAATATGACTCAGGGCTTTAACACTCAAGCATTTGCACAACCATCACAAAACAATTGAACTGCAACCATGCCTTGGCAATCTTGGTCTCAACCTTGGGCACAAGGATGGAAAATCCTTATGGAAAATATCCTCAATATCAATAAACTTACCTTGATTTTCCACTAAAATATTTTCCTCAACATGTTCAACCAACTCAACCTCAGAATCGAAATCCACAACTTTCATTACTATTTCATCAAAGACCAAATCAATTTCCTGCTCAACCACTTCCAAATCCAAATAATAATAAAAATTCAAAACATGTTTACAATATGGAAGGACAAAATTTCCAAACATACATGATAACTCCATTAGATCTAAACAATGTCCAACTTAGATCTGGTAGAGTATTCGAAAATAAGTCCCCATCAGTTGTTATTCAAGAATCTGAAAAAGAGAATCTCTCTGAAAAAGAGAAGTCTCTTAATCAAGAAGAAAAATCTCAAAAACAAACCACCCCTGTAAATTCCGACGATATTCCAATAAACTCAACTCCCATCACAGAACAACCTTCAGTATCTATTCAGACACCACCTTTTCTTGAAAGATTGAAAATTGGTAAAAGGGTAGAAAAACATATTTTATTGCATGATTATGATATGATAGATGAACTGAAGAATGTTTATAAAAATCCCTTTGTTCCAAGATATTAAAGAAATACCAATATTGGCAAAGACAATCAGAGAGTTGAGTATTAAAAGGCCAAGAAGAAAGAGAAAAGAAATCACAAGAATTCAATTAGTTGGGAAAATTGCAAATATCATGATGGAAAAAACAACAATTTAGAAATATCTTGATCAAGGAAGTCCCATTGTGAAAACACATATCAATGGTATCAAAATTCCAAACACATTGATTGATTTAGGAGCAACTATAAACATCATGAGTAAACAAACTATGAATCAATTGAAACTTTCTAATCTTCAATATACACCTACATTATTGCAATTAACAGACAGATCTATTATTAAACTTGATGGTGTATTGGAAGATATATTTGTATCCTTATATTCTTGGGAATATCCTGTTGATTTTATGATTCTCATGCCCAAGTGTAATTTAGGAGGACATCCATTGATTCTAGGAATACCATGGTTAGCTACAGTTCATGCTTTTATTATTTGTAGATCTGGTGATATGTTTATTTCGGATGGAAGTTCAACAAAGAAATTCACATTATATTCTGCTGCTGTTGTAGCACACAAAAAAAATAAAAAGAGAGAGGGTAGTAGAATGTCAAGAATGGATAGATGATGATATTGATATATGACCAATATTTGTTACTTCACAAATAGATGAAGAAGATCAGATTTTGAATTTAATGGAAGATAATGAGTCTTTCACATATTTTGAATCTAATCAAAGTTTTCAAGAACAATGTAATATTGAATATTTGTCATCTTGTTAGTTATCTTTACATTCTATGGAAAATTTTGGTAATTCTTCAATAGAAATGTTTCTAGAAAAAAACCTTGAATATCAATAATAATATGGAAGAATTTCAAAAGAAATATTTAATAAAGATGACAAGAACATTCCTCTGCTTATGCATGGGAACACACTGACATAAAAGGAATTGATCCTAATACTTGTATACATCATATTTACATTGAACAAAATGCTAAACCAATTTGACAGCCTCAGAGAAGAAGGAATCCAAATTTGAGAGAAATTGTTAAAGAGGAATTACAAAAATTGTTATTTCATTTATCCAATATCAGATAGCTAGTGGGTTTCACGAAACTGGGGAGCCATGGCGGAGAACGGCTAAACCCTATTTTTTCGGCCGGTGAAATCGCAGGTTCCATGGACAGTTTTGACCTGGTTTGGATCTCCGGAATGGTGACACTCGCTGGCCCTGTTTGGAAGGCTTATCATTATTATATGGTGTTGACCCATATTGGGATCACGGAGACATTGATTTTATAAGGGTTTACAGTTTCCTTCTCAGTCGTTTCATTGTATTTAAATTCGAGATTACGGTTTCTCTGAAATTGGTCCCCGGGGTCGGTGGTCAGTACAGGTTTGTCGGTTTGCCATGGTGGAGGAGGACCTCTTGGACTAGGAGGAGGACCCCATGCCAGACCAAGATATCTGGGCATATAAAAATCAGTCGGTTATGGATCCCTGGGGTAAAGACATGCCTAGCTTACCAACTGCTGCACATTCGTCACACCACTCGCCGCGCTCTGGGAAAAAGTAGCATCTGGCTATCAACATAGCGGACCTTCCGGTGTTAGAGTGCCCTCCTCTCTCGCCAGCCATGCTTCATCTGCTGGGCTCCTGTTTGTAGACCTCTCCATCCTTCGATTCCCCCCTACCTCACCCTTCACAACAACCCCTGCCTTCCCCTTCGCTTACCTCCCAGCCCTTAAACCCTTCCACCATATCCTTGGCACTGGTTGGACCCTCCAATATAAAACGCCCTGTTCGTCCTTCCTTTCATCCTGGATCCTGCAGCCTTAACCCTCTCTCCCCTATTCGCTCGAGCTACTTCAGCTCTCCGCTCCTATCTGCTCATCCGGCCAAGTCTGCCTAGCATAGCACCTCAGACCCCTGTCGAAAGCTCCGAAAAGACTTCCCTATCGGCAGACGCTCATACAAGCACAAAAATGGTCGGTGCCTCTAGGCCATCGACTTAGATATAAACTTGACATTTGGGGAGGACGTTCAAATGGCGGATGCAATTGATACTGCGAGAATGTACTGGTTGGACGGGTCCGTGGTCGAACATATTTTGTGGAAAGATTGCGGCAATGGACAGAGGAGATTTCGAGCACCTTACTGAAGGAACTACCAGCTATAAAGGTCTTAGCTAGGGGCTGGTTTTCTCTACATTTTCATAAAGCGGAATACACATAATGGATATTGTCTCAATTCTGGCATATCGAGCTAGCTCCGGTTCTTCTGAAGCGATGGGATCCCCTCTTTGATCTGGAGCGTGAACAGCTTGGTGCTGGGCCTATTTGGGTCAGATTGTCGGGTTTGCCTATGCAATTTTGGACCCCTCAGGTGTTCAAGCACATTGGCGATGCACTAGGAACCTATCTTGAACACGACCAATCCTATGAACAAACAACAATTATGACTATAGCGAGGATATTAATTTATCTTGATACCAGGGCAGGGCTGGAGGAAAAATCACTTTACACCGAAGACACTTCTCGCGAAAACAACTTCTGGACTATGAAGGTGTCCCTTTTAGGTGTAGAAGGTGCCATAAAGTGGGCCACTTATACAAAGACTATCCACTGCTCTCTAGGGTGACTTCGAAAAACTCAAGGGGAACAAAGCAACAACCTTCAGTGGAGTTGAACAAAGGAGACATAAAGCAAGGTGAGACTATCCACCTTGTACCCGCTCCAAGTCTGCAGTGGAAGCATCATCGGCCCCAGGTAATGAGTCTCTTCCCATAACCTCTGCAATTTTTTCAGATGTTATGTTTTTTGTACTACACACATCTCTACATCCTCCCTCCTCGGTACCGGGCCCTATCCCCTCTATTCCATGCTCCATTTCCCCTCCCCCTCCCACATTCTCCACCACTCCCTCCTCTCTCAGGATGATATCCTCTCCTCCTACCATTTCTACCTCCCATACTAGTTCGGGTTCGCATCCATACTATCTTCGACCTTGTGTCCGTCCAAACGTTTTGGGTCTAGGACTCTCCCCTAGACGAAAGCATAAACCTTCTAAGGGCCATCCATCCAAAATAAAGTCTGCCATTCAGTCTGCTGTGGTAGATGTTGCTAGAGGCCGACAATGCATCATTGAGAGGGCGCTTAGAGCAATTGAGCCCTTAGCCCTTGGTTCCCATGATTTGGCTCTCCTACAATTGCAGGGGATTAGCCAACCCCAAAAAGAGTTTGGCTCTCAGAAGGCTGGCACAAGAAGCCAGATGTGACATTCTCTTCCTACAGGAGACACTTTGCTCTTCAGACATCTCTATGAGAACTCTTCAAACCATCCTGTCGGGTTGGATATTTCAAGGTTTGGATGCAAACGGAAAATCCGGTGGCCTTGCTATTGGCATAAACCCCAGGACTCTAAAGATCATTTCATCCTGGGACGGTTGGTGATTCATTGGAATGGACATCTTCATGGGGAAACTTGGGATCACATTAAAATTTATCAACATTTATGCCCCAAATCAGAACAGAATGGCTTTTTGGCTCAATCTATTGGAAAATAATATTGTCACAAATTCTACCATTATTGGAGGAGATCTAGATTTCTCCTTGGGTTTGGAGGAATCCTAGGGACACCATGCACAATTAGACCCAATCTCGGAGCAGATGAGTACGTTACTGGACTCATACAAACTAGTTGATGTTCCCATGAACAAAAAGGTCCCTACTTGGCATAACAGAAGAACGGGGGAAGCTGCTTTGGGATGGAGATTGGACAGATTCCTCATCCATGAAGACCTCATCCATAGACTACCCCTATACAGACAATGGGTAGGAACTAGAGGCTTATCCGATCACCATCCCATCTTTCTCCAAGTCAGTGGACCAACTAAGAAGCCTCGCTCCCCCTTGAAATTATTCTCTGGACATTTGCAAGATCCAGACTTCATCAACCTAGTTTCGGGATTCTGGAGATCTCAACCCCTGTGAGGGCACAAAGGAAGGCAGCTGATTTCTGCGAAAGACTCAAAACTCTCAGGATCATGACTGAGGATTGGGCAAAGAGGAAGAGATTGAGAGACGACCAGCACCTCTCGGATATTGAGTTGCAGATTGCACAGTTTATGGATGAACAGGGGCTTGGCTTCCAAACAGAGGATTCAAAATTACTTCTGAAGAACCTGGAGAAACAAAAAATCAAGCTGCTACAAGACAAAGAAGAATAGTGGAGGTTAAAAAGAAGAGCAATTTGGTTACAAGAGGGAGATAGCAATACTAAGTTCTTCCACAACCTTGCAAATGGCAGAAAGGCCTCTAATACTATCTGGCAGCTGCCTAGTGAACCGGAGGGATGGGCCACAACACACCAACAATTGGCCAGATTGGGTATATCACACTTCAAAAGGCAATTTACAGCTCCGACTGCCATCAACCTCCTGGAAATTATCAACCTGGTAGGACATTTTCCTAGATTTGTTGAGCCTGAGGATATGGAGGAGTTGATTCAACCAGTCACCATGGAAGAACTGGAAGGAACACTAAAATGGTTCAAGAAAGAGAAGAGTCTAGGACCGGATGGCTGACCTGTGGAGTTCTATCTGGCTTTCCTGGAGATGTTGGGGGAGGATCTACTGGCAGTCATAGAAGAAAGCAGAATCATTGGGCATATTCCCCCCCCATGAACTTCACCTACATTGCCTTGATTCCTAAATTTGACTCCCAAACTTCATTCAATGACTTCAGGCCCATATCTCTATGAAACTATCTATACAAAATTATTTCTAAAATCATTACTAACCACATCAAGCCCATCCTATCATCTCACATCTCCCAGGAGCAATTCGCTTTCCTCCATCACCGACACATTCAAGATGCCATTGGTACAGCCCAGGAAGCCCTTCACTCTATCAAAATCAAGAACCTCAAGGGAATTTCCCTCAAAATAGATCTTGCGAAGGCCTTTGAAAAAGTAAATTGGCTTTATCTGAAAATGATCCTCACCCATTTGGGCTTCCCCCCCACTCTCATAACCTGGATCATGGGTTGTATCTCATCTGTTTCATTTGCTATTTTGGTCAATGGATCGGCCACTTCATCTTTCAATATTGAAAGGGGAATCAGACAGGGCTGCCCGCTATCCCCACTCCTGTTCTTGCTAGTTATGGAAGGCTTGAGCAGAATTATAGCATCCACCAAAAGGAGTGGGGAAATTAGTGGGCTAAAAATCATGGAGCACTTTTATCTAACTCATCTACTTTTTGTTGATGACATCCTGATATTCTTGAATGGAAGTGTCCGGGATACTACCTCGCTCAATGAGATTCTGAACCTTTTCTGTAGAGCTACAGGAATGGAAATAAACAGAGGAAAATCCACCATATCCCTATCGACTTGTACCCTAGAGGAATCGCAGCTTGCCTTGCAGAAATTTTCCTTCCAAGAAACTGTTCTGTTGGAGGGCATCAAATAACTGGGCTTCAGGCTAAAACCTGATGGATACAAGATTGTAAACTGGACCTAGCTCATTACCAAGGTTGAAAATAGAATTAGTTGTTGGTATCACAGGCTCCTCTCTAAAGCGGGCAGACTTACCCTTATAAAATCAGTCCTTGAAGCCACCCCGGTATACTGGATGTCCCTTGCCTGGATACCTAGGGGTATTCTACACAAAATACAACAAATTTGCTGTAAATTCCTCTAGAATGGCAAAAAGGAGGGCAAGACTTTTGCCTAGGTTAAATGGACCAAAATTGCTACTCCTAAGAAGTGGGGAGGATGGGGACTCAAATCACTCCCAGCTTTTGCACAAGCCTTGGCTGCTAAACAAGGATGGCTCCTATTGAAACATAATAGTCTATGGGCGGAAGTCATACATCACAAATATATTTGGCCATTGACCATCACTGACTGGATCAGAAGGCCGAATTGGAATAGAAAAGGGATCTCAGGGATATGCAGGGCTATTCTCAATGCTATGCCCATTATAAAAGATAGATTGATATGGAAAATTGGCAATGGCGCATCTGTCTGCATTGGTATTGACCCATGGCTAGGCTGCAGAAATTCCCATAGATTACCCAATGGGTTGGTACTCCATCTAAATAACAGAGGCATTAAATTTCTTTCACAGATTGGCGACTAGCAAAATTCTACCATATTTTCTCAGGCCTAGTTGAATGAACAGCACTGGAATATCCCTATTGAGTGGAACGAGATATGGCAGAGATATATTCAAGCCCTTGCTAAGACGCATGTCAAATTAAGGGCAGAGGAGGATGAACTCATATGGGCTCTTTCAAAATCTGGCCAATATACGCCGAAGATGGGTTATGACAAAATCATTGAAGACAGAAAACCTAAGCACCTCAAAAGCTGGTGGGTCTCTCTATGGAAACTGAATGCTCCTCCAAGAACCAGGTTGCTAATGTGGAACATATTGGAGAATAAAGTCCCCACTGGTTCTTATCTTAAAAAGAGGGCTTTCTCGGGACCGTCTCGATGTGTGATGTGCCTACAAGATGAAGAATCGACCCTTCACCTATTCCACACATGTCCAACCACCAAGACTATCTGGTCACAGGTCATACAAAATCTAAATCTAAATGTGAACTAGCAGGGGGCGGATATCAGCACAGCGTGGGAACAGTGGTGGAGCACCGTGGCGGCGGAAAAGCCTAGGAACCTCCCTCTCTTGGTATCATGGTATATATGGATCAAAAGGAATACCATCATTTTTGAGGATAGACAAGTAAATTGGAACCTTATCCACCCCTTAATCTGCGCGACATACTCAGAACTACCAAACGAGATCAATCATAAAAAGACCAAGAATATTCGACAGGAGCAAATAAACAAAGATATGACGTGGGCTTACTTTGATAGTGCTGCCCAATAGCATGGCTGTGGTGGCGGCATACTTATACACCTATCAGAAACCCATTTCTTTCAGATTAGAATGGGACTTGGACCGGGAACAAACAACCACGCTAAGTTGATATCTCTGCGACACCTTTTATACTTTGCCATTACAAAAAACTGTCGAAATTTGCAAATATTTGGCGATTCAAAGACTGTAATTGATTGGCTTAACAACAGGACTGTCTGTCATGCATACTCATTGAAATATATCTTGGAAGAAATTGTTTTTTTCAAAACATTGTTTAACTATATATCTGTTTCTCACATCTACAGGGAAAGAAATGGAACTGCTGACCAGCTATCAAAAGAAGCGGCGCATCATCCTCTAGGCGAGTGGATGATCGTTGAATTTACACCAGCAGGGACATTCCAATATTTTCATAGGCCTTATATTGATGAGTCACTCCAGTGAGGCAGCAGCCTCTAACATTATCAACTTTTTTTTTATGATTTTGAACTTTTGAATATGCATTGTATATATTCAGTATTATGCTAGTAATTAGAATTATCTATGTAAGGGCGATGCTATCTCAGTTTGGATGGTCTCTGCACGAATACTGTACACCCTATGGGTTTTCATTTTCTGCAACTAGACATTGATGGTGGACGTATGCCACATACAGCATATGCCTTCGGGCATCTACAACATGTAATTTCTTTTATGAAATTATGAATTTTCTTTTCTGGAAAAAAAAAAAAAAAAAAAAAAAAAAAAAAAAAAAAAAAAAAAAAAAAAAAAAAAAAAAAAAAAAGCTAGTGGGTTTCAGCATTGGTAATTGTTCCTAAAAAAAATGTAAAATGGAGAGTATGCATTGACTATAGGGAATTGAATAAAGCCACTTTAAAAGATCATTTTCCACTTCCTTTCATAGATCAAGTTTTAGATACATTGGAAGGGAAGAAATATTTCTCATTCTTGGATGGTTTTAGTGGATATAACCAGATCCAAGTAGCTCGAGAAGATCAAGAAAAAACCACTTTTACCTGTCCATGGGGAACCTACGCCTACCGAGTGCTTCCTTTTGGGTTATGTAATGCACCTGCAACATTCCAAAGGGTAGTTTTAGGAATTTTCTCTGGTCTAATTCATGCTTGTGTGGAAGTTTATATGGATGATTTTCTTGTATATGGGAATTATTTTGAAGAAGCTCTTGAAAATTTGGAAAAAAATCGCATTAGATGTATGGAAGCAAATCTCTCATTAAGCCATGAAGAATGTTTTATGATGTTTACTGAGGGTATTGTTTTAGACACCATATTTCATGGAATGGAATTAGAGTGGATACATCTAAAGTAGAAGTTATTTCTAAATTATCAATTCCAACTTGTCAAAGAGATGTTAGAAGTTTTCTTGGTTTTACTGGTTACTATAGAAGATTCATAGAAAAATTTACAAAAATTGTTTCTCCACTTTTCAAATTGCTCACAAAAGATTGTTAATTTATTAGGAATCCCGATTGCCAAAAAACTTTTGAAACATTGAAAGAAACGATTTCTGAAGCACCCATTCTAAGAGGACAAAATTGGAAACTACCTTTTCACATTTCAACTGATGCTTCAGATACAGCTTTAAGGGTTGTATTAGGACAAAAGAATTTAACTCCTTATGCCATTTACTATACCAGTAAAAATTTGACTCCCGCAGAGTTAAATTATACTATAACAGAAAAGGAGTTTTTAATTGTTGTCCATGCCATTAATAAATTCAGACATTACATCACTTGTTACGAAACCTTTTTACATATAGATAATTCTGCAATTAGCTATATAATGAATAAACTAATCACTAATGGCAGAATTACAAGATGGTTCTCGTTGTTACAAGAATTCAATATTACTATTTTGGATCGACCTTGAAAACAAAATATAGTTGCTGACATTTTATCTAGGATTCAAAATGATAATAATGATGTACTTGTAGAAGATAATTTTACTAATGAATATCTTTTTGCAGTATCTATTAAATCTCCTTGGTTTGTAGATATTGCTAATTTTTAGCTATAGGGAAGTTACCATTATATTTGTCTCTTGAGAGAAAAGAAGGGTAATTCAAAATAATGCATCTTACTCGTGGATAAATGGAAAATTGTACAAAACAAGGCCATATCTGGTCATTCGAAGATGAGGTACCAAAGATATTAAAGGCTTGTCATGATGAACCATGTGGAGGACACCTTGCTGATAAAAGAATTGCCTACAAATTCCTTCTCTTAGGATAATATTGGCCTTCCCTTTTCAAGGATGCCAAAGAGTATGATGTGATAGTTGTCAAAGAATGGGGAAACATGTTCCTTCAGATGAAATGCCTCTAAAACCTCAGGTACTCATTTAACCTTTTGAGAAATGACCTCTGTATTTTGTTGGTCCAATTAATCCACCATCAAGACAAAAAATGTATATTCTTGTTTGCATTGATTTTGTTACAAAATGGGTAGAAGCTAAATCACTTTCTTTTGCTACTGAAAATATTGTAGTTTCATTTGTTTTTTAGTATATTCTTACTCGTTTTGGTGTCCCAAGGAAAATTGTGACAGATCAAGGTACTCAATTTACATCCAAGTTGGTACATAAGATAATGGATGAATACAAAATCAAACATTGAAAGTCCACTCCATATCATCCATGAGAAAATGGACAGGGGGAATCCACCAATAAAGTACATTAGAGAACTTTTGAGGTCTAAAATGGGTCTCCTAAGAGAAATGTACAACCAAAATAAAATTTATAAGAACCAATAGGATTCAAGATGATGATGTCAACCATGGGGGATGATTCACCATTTTTGGGGTAAAAAAAAAAGATTAAAAAATAATAAAATAATAAAACTACTTTTTCAACTTGTATTTTCAAATTATCTCCCTAAGGTTTTACTCAAATTTTGAGCGGGAGTACTCATTGGATGCAGAATTTAATTCCTCATCCAAGGAGCACTCATGTTACATACTTTTGATGGACCGTGATACACGAAAAATATGAAATACATGAAAAAATGTGATTGCAATCACATTTTTCATGTATTTCTCAGTTTTCATGTAATCGGGTCGATTGAAAGTATGCACCATGGGTACTCCTTGGATGAGGAATCAAATTCTACATCCAACGAGTGTTCCCGCTTGAAATTTGAGTAAACCCATAGTGAGATAAGTTGAAAATATGAGTTGAAAAAGTAGTTTTTTTATTTTTTCCTTTTAAATTTTGATGATGTAATCTAATCTTATTTTATTATTTCCACTATTATTTTATAATTTCCTTAGGAGGCCCATTTTAGACATAAAAAATCCCCTAATGATTTAAGCAGCTCTTACCAAGACTATGTATCTACATAGAAGAGACTGGGGAAAAAAGCTTCCAAAAGATTTATGGGCATACCGTACCACATGGAGAAACACTACAAGACATACTCCCTATGAACTTGTTTATGGGAAGCAAGTCATATTTCCTATTGAGTTCTAAGTAAAGATTTTCAAGACAATAGTTAAATTGGGTCTTGATCTATCTGAAGCACAGAAATAGAGAATAGAGCAATTGAGTAAACTAGATGAGATAAGACAAGATGTTATTCAAAGAACCAACATAGTTCAAAAACAAAGATCCAGGTGGCATGACAAGTATATAAAAGAAAGGAATTTTTAGCGAGGAGATTTGGCATTAATTTTTGACTGAAAGTTTAAAGATTTTCAAGAAAAATTTCAAACTCATTGGCTTGGGCCTTGTGAGATTGAAATTGTCTTTGATAATGGTGTAGTCAGGATCAGAACCATGATGAAGAAAGAGTGACCTTCCTTGTAAATGGTCATCGATTGAGAATTTATCACAAACCATGACAAAGGAGGAATTTTGTTAAAAATAATGCAAGAGAATATTGATTTGAAGATAGTAGGGATTCCCATTCCCCCCAAACTTGATTCAAAGCTTTTGTTTTTTTTTCTCTTCTCTCTCTCTCTCTCTCTCTCTCTATATAAAAATATAAAAATATAAAAATGTATTAAACATGAAAACCAACATTGTTGGCATGTTTATACAGAAAATTTAGGATGAAACCAAGTATTCTTGGCACCCTAGATTTTCTTCAACCCTATTCTAATCCCATTTTCTTTGGAACCCTCTCTTTATTTTTCAAAATAAGTAGCCATAGAATTTTTGAGAATTTGCAGCTGATATTGACAAGGATCATAAACTGGGATAATTGAAAATTTTAGCAGAAAAGAATGATAAAGCTTGTAATTGAAGGCATCCAAGGAAAATCTAGAAAGGTCAATCAAAGCATTAGAATTATAAGTCCAAAGGTATGTAAATAGAGATTAAAGAATAAAGGTAAAAAACATTAGGTTATGGAATAAGATAGACGTTTCTATCGCCAATCAAAATAATCATTACTATTCCAACTTTGAGTTGAGTTATAAATACTATGTCCTATCAACGAAGTTGGTCATAATCCCATTCATCATTAATCATTATGTAGATAATCCACTACATAAGCCCTGTTTCATTGATAATTACCCTCTTATTCATATTCCATTTTCGTGAAGCCCTTTTCACTCATTTCCATTAAACGATTTCACTCTCATCCATACTCAGACCATCGAAACCATTTGCACTCCATAACCCTGTCAAAAGAAGCAATCGCAAGTTAAAACTTCACCAACATGGGGGTTATTGTGAGGAGAAAGCTGAATTGGAAGAAAATGATTGAAGGATATCCACATGTCAAGCATATGTTGCAACAGGAATAATGGTTGGAATTTATAGAAATATTCAATGGCTATGATAGAGAGGTGACAAAGTCTTTTGCTTGAACGTTTGCTGGAGTCGAGGCAGAAATTGGGGATATTAAAATAGCGGTGACAAAATCTTTCATGGTAGAAGTAACTGGATTACCTAGGGTTGGTGAGAGATGGTTCAAAAATAGAGGAATTGAAGGAAATGAATGGAAGACATTTCTTAAAAACCAAGATATGGATACTTCAGTTTTTAAGAAAGGATTCCAAGTATAGATCTGAAAATAAAATGGAGAAATTTACTGTTGGTTATTCAAAAATTCATTACTTGTGAAGGTAGGTTTGGTTGTATGTTCTTCTATCATATACGTTTGATGATGCACTTTCTTGAGGGTAATGAAATTAATCTGCCTTATTTCTTACTCAATAGTCTAAAGAAAATGACTGGTAATACTCACAAGAAAATACAGTCTATTGAGAATACTATGTATCATCATGGCCTGATAAAAATGTTAATTGAAGCCCACCTCAAAAATATAGGAGATGATTGGGAAATTTTTCTAGTCAGGAATCATTTTAAAGAGATAGAACAAGAACAACCCAGCAGAAAAATAAAAAGAAGTAGAAGAAAACTATCTCTAAACGCTAAAGATTACCTACCTGTACAACCATAACAACTCTCATAAGATTAAAATCCTCTTGCTGATGTATTAGAAAACCTTAAGAAGAAGAATATTAGAAGAAGAAAAACCAGTGATAAGGAAGAAAGTATCTCTAGAAAGAAACCAGAGGAAATAGAACAAGAAAAGACTGAACAAACAAAAGTTCAAAAGCAAACTCATCTTACTAAAGATTCGACTACTATCAGGAGAAGTGCAAGACTCAACAAATCAACAAAGGAATCATCTTGACAATCTGTAGAGTTTGTTAATCTGGAGGAAGGTGAATAACTGAAGATTCCATCGCCTATAGTTCCATCACTAGTTTTATCACCAATTCCATCACCAATTTCTAATATAGTAAGAAAAACACCTAAAATTGACCAAGTTCAACAAGAAATATATGATTATATAGAGTCTTTGGAGAATAAAGCTACGGAAAAGGCTACTGCATCCTCCTCAAATCAAGAAAAAGGAATTTAGTCTAATAGTCCACAAGAACCTCCAATTGTAAATACTCTCAAAAAGAAATTTCTGAATTGGAGACACTAAACAGACACTTAAAATAGGAACATGAAACATTGAAAGTGCAGAATGAAATACAAAGGACTAAAAATGACAACATTCTCTTACATCTTGCTCTGTGGTATGATAAGCATAAAAAGCTAAAGGAAAAGAACAAATCCTTTAAGAGAAAGGACATAAGTATGAAGTATAAGATTCTAATGAAGAAACCAAGGATGGGAGTCACTAAGAAAAATGAAAAGAAGACAAATCTAGATGTTTTAGCTCACGTTTCTGAAGGGATTCAATAATAGTCAAGGTTCATCAGTTTTGAAATTTTTGCATGAGGACGTGCAATGACTTCCATGTGGGGGAATGTCGAGCCTCACAATTGGTTCTTTTTGACACCCTTTTTCACTCTCTTTATTTCTTTTTCACCTCCATAATCACACGGTGGGCATCAAAATGTAGGATTATGACATGGCAGGTATACAATTGTCTTGCATTTCATAAATTGATAATGTTCTTTATTATTTAGTATAATGTTTGCTTTAGCTACCAAATTGTAATGATTTTGCAGCTAACACACGATTCTATAGCCAAGTTTGTGGTTTGATAACTTCCAAGGTGCTAACTAGGAAGCAAAATATATGCACAGGTGGAAATTGATGCAATCAACAACTTCCTCCTATTCTCATGAACTAGATCGATGGAAGTAGGTCTTGGTGATGCAATCAAAGATAAAGTCAACCCCTAAATCAACAACAAGCGAGCGAGGACGAGATATACGCCTCATGATTTGCTTTGATAGAAAATCATGAGTGAATTATGCTATATTATCTTTTCAAGTTAAAATTAGTATTTTATTGACAAGGATTAAGCATAGAGCTCTGAACGGTTAATGCTATGAGCTTTATAACTCGACATAAATGAAATGTTATAAAGAAGTACGTGAAAGTGAAGATTTAAACTATGTTTTTAATATCCAGTTTATGAAAGAGTCTTTTCATTTCCATGTGTGGTTGATTGTTTGATCAATGGCATGATTACCTGCTTCTCATGGAGGGCCTCGTCGAGCAATAAGGATTCTTCTTTGTTTTCTAGTAGATAGAATTTCCATATAATTTCATAAGTTTTCTGCCTGTTCGCTTGAGTAGTTGCATTTTTAATTTCTTTCAAATTCGAATTAGGATTGTTTTACTAATCATTTCTTTTGTTTGTAGGTTTTGGATGCACATGAATTAAGATTAGTAGCAGTGATAGAAGTGATATGATTTTATACTTAGACAAAAACATTATTTTCCTTATAGAACATAGGATTTATTTGTAGAATTAGATGTTACATTTCAATCATGTGTGATTTATAGTTCAAGCAAGTGTGGATGTATTTAAGCAGAGGTTTATTTCATTTCGATTTCAAACAATTGTGAATGTTATTTTTACAGATGTTTGATAACATTAATAGTAACCTTTTCTTTTGAAATTGAGTCTTTATATAATTGGTGCAAATAGTGTAATTAATTTTCATGTACAACAAGTGGGATTAATTTACTTATATGAAGAATCGTGAGATTTTTTTTCAAAGCAGAGAGTGAGATTTTCCATAAGTAGTTTCAGTAAAAGAGTGTGCTCATTCATTTTCTAGGAATAACTACTTTGCTCATGTGCATTTCAATAACTTAATTTAGTTTAGAATTTATATTTCGATAACTCAATTAAATTTATAATTTGTGTGAATAACCAAAGACTTCTAGTACTTACAGTACACTTACACTTCATCATCGTACTAGCGCTGGTTGATAATTTATGAAAATAATTTAAGATCAATTAAATTACCAAACATGAAGAATATCATATAATGTCTCCCAAGTGAAGCATAGCATTTAATGTCTTGAACTCATGCTTGCATTAGTTTACTTCTTTCAAAATGTTAAGCGAAACAGAGCGAACATATCAATATAAAATATGATTATAGCCTCCTTGCCTTGAGAAGAGGCCAAATAAGATGACCAAACAAATTGGATTATGAAATTTGATTATTTGTGGCATTAAATAGCCTTAACTAGCAAAAACTAATGTTAACTGCACATTTTCGATTACTATAGTCCCAACCATGCTTGTGGCAGGGATTAAAAATAACAATGAACTTTGGTCACTATTGATTATAAGATGTTTGAACTTATATTATTTATCAATATTTGTCTGACATTACAATTTTCCATTCCCCAAATCTAAAATCAAAATAACGATGAAATTTGGTTACTATTGGTTATAAGAGTACGCTTTTTTGTTGTTGTTTATACCAGGTACTAATGTGTCTCTAGTTTCTACACAATTAAGCTCATCAAAGTGATATCTAATGAAAAACTTGAAAACAAAAAAAACAAAAAAAACAAAAACAAAAAACAAAAAACAAAAACAAAAACAAACAAACATTATTAATATCTATTTAAACTTAAAAAAAAATTAAACTAGTTTTTCTTTCTCTAAACTATGTAGATAAATATAAATCAACCATCATCCAGTAACTAGATATATAACTACCATTCACAATAATAATTAGTATCCTTAAATCTATCTCAAATCAATTATGAGACTCATTAAAAAATTAATGTTTTCTTATAAATGGATAAGGGAGTAGTGTGAAAAATGTTGAACTTCACTAATAAATTAAGGTTTTCTTTAAATGGATAAGGGAGTAGTATGAAAAATGAAAATCAATAATGGAGTACTTTTTAAGTGCAATTTTTGGGAGTTTCTGACAGATTTTTGGTCAGAATCCAATGAAAACTTTTATGAACAAATCTTGATCTGAGTTCTTTAAACTATTTTTTTATTGCATATATGGATTCAACACCCTCAAAAAACTGTAGGGCACTTCAATTGTGAACAATTCACCCATTCACCCATCGAACTTGTGATTTCAATGAATCCCTACTGAATTCTAGACAAATTAGATCAGAAAATAAACTAGAAAGTTAAAAAAAAACAGATTTAAAGACTACTCGATTAATAATTTGTTAGAGTAATTAAACTAAAATTCACCATCAAATGGTAATTACTAGAGTAATCTTGCTTAGACACAAACCTTATAAGTTGTACTTTAATATCAAGCATATAGGTATATAATCTATATATACCAATAATTTAGTGAAAACATCGTGACCCATCTCCACCTTTGTCATTTACTTTTCAAACCTTGTCATAACAAACCGATATATTTTTCAAAAAATTAAAACTCAATGAATATAAAAGGTTGAAACAATTCAATTAAATTAATATTTTGGAAAGATACGTTAAATCCATTGGCACACTTGACCCACACGATGATATGAAAATTCATTATTGTAAAAAAAAACATGAAATAAAAACAAATTCGCATTCCTTAGGGCAGGAGAGTGATTATAGATTTCAACAATCCGTGACAAACGATAATCATACTTACAAAAAACCAATTATAGGATTTAACCACCATTGAAAGAAAGAAAGAAAGAAAATTATTTTAATGTCCACGAGGCTAAAGATAACCTATGGGACAGATTGCTTCTTCTTCTGCTTGATGTATTCGACGCTTTTTCTATGAAACCTTACAATAAATACTCCCAGCTTCTCGACAAACCCTCCCTAAATATATTATCCCAAGAGATAGCTTCCATCGTATCTGCATAAATTTCCCTGTTGTCTTTGAAGGCCTCACATTCTAAAATGAAATGCTTTTCTGTTTCCACTTTTCCGAAAGAACAAAAAATGAATACTATTTCCTCCCACACTTCTTTTGGCCTTTTCCAGCGTCCTGTTTCACAACGGAGTTTATGAGAATTAGTCCTTAACTGAGCAATAATAATTTTGGTCCTCCAAGAGATATTGGCCTCTATGTATTCTTTTGGTTGATGACTATGAGTGGTATTAAACACTTCAATATAGTACTTTTCTTTATTCCTAGCTCCTTATCCCAAGTACACTTGTGCAACTTATCCATAACAAAAACTTTTATCTCTTTATTCTTTATGGGACATGTGGTCAAGAAAATACCCCATTTACTAAACCATTTGTTATTTTGCTGCATCCAAGTCTTTTTTCTGTTGCACAATATGTCATTAAAGACAACCTTAGGCCATCTACCCTCTTCCATTTTCTCAATTTTTTTTAAATACCTTATGATTCACACCATAGCAATTTCTTCAGTAGGAGGATCCCTTGTTTCACTTAACAAGATAGCATAAGGAACTACACTTTTAATCTTGAATTTGTTTTTAATCAAACACTTCTGAATTTTCTCAATTTATTTTCACTGCATGTCGAATGTACTACTAGCACATAGTTCACAACCATAGAGAATAACTAGAATCACTAGAAGCCCAAAAAGAGTTTGGGTGGTTTTCCAATCCCATAACTCTACCTCTCTACACCTATTTTGGAAAGCATAAAATGCTTTCCAACCCCCCTAAGTTCTTTTATTTATATAACCATCCCAACTTAGATTTTTGTTGAATTTAATTCTGAGGTATTTGTAATCTGCAACTTCTTCCAAAATGTTTCCTTCAAAGTAGAACTTATTATGGTTATGTTTTCTTTTTTAGAGAAAACCACTACTTTTGTTTTGTTGATATTGACTTTCATCCCCACACTTCTACAAAAATTCTCATGGGATAGTAATTGCTCTTGAAAACCAAGAGTTGACTTAGCAATCAGAATAAGGTCATCTACATAAAAAAGAAGCCTTATAACAAACTTGCCCAAATAGATACTATTAGCACTCCAGGAAACTCTTCGAGGTTGTAGCTTAGAGGTGCCTAATAACATATAAATCTTCAATATCATTCTCTAAACTATTGGAATGGATTACGGTTTGGATCAAGTCAGATGACTTTTTCAACTCTATTTTCACTCAAGACATGCATGAACACCCTTAGCTTGACAAGGCTTTCGACCACTAATGCTCAATAGTTTATAGATTCAATGAATAGATGGAGAATCCTGACTATACCAATAGATACATACATAAACACATATGAATGGCTAGCTACAGAAAGTAAATGAAGCTTGCAAATCTAATTTATCAATGCAGAGATAAGATGATAG
This sequence comes from Pinus taeda, assembly GCA_000404065.3. Classification (NCBI taxonomy): domain Eukaryota; kingdom Viridiplantae; phylum Streptophyta; class Pinopsida; order Pinales; family Pinaceae; genus Pinus; species Pinus taeda. Next base: position 109,975 of record APFE030479351.1, read on the forward strand.
TTATCTGGCATTAGACACAGAAAAAAACATGAATAAACTATTCAAGTGTAATCTTAGAACAGAGGAGAAGATGGCGATTGAACATGTAGCAACAAAAGAAGCTTGTATTACTAGAATGAAGATGAGATGTTGGGAGGAACAAAGTATCCACAGTCTCCAAAAATTGAACCTCTATTATTTCCAACTTTCAACCATTTATAGGCTTTTTACAATACTCTCGAACTCTCTGAGGCTCGAGATGTCTTAATCTATCCCCTTTGTCTTCTAACCACTTGATGCCATAAATAGACAAACATGAGCTCAGAGGGCTCTATTTCTAACAAACATGGTAATTAAATTCTGGTAATTTCGTCGTGTTGTCAGGTGTTTTGCTCGTGCCAGCAATGTTCCATGATCATTTTTGTTGGTTCGGCTGCATCGTGCTATTGTTTTTTCCCCTTTCGGCCATGCATTCTGTTATTTCAATTCAACTGTCCGACTGTCAGAAACACTGACAAATCCAACAAATTTCCTCCTTGGGTGACTGATGGGAAGTAAGGTACAAGGGCATGTGGGCCGTTGGATGGTGTGGATTGACGGTCGAGATGTTGGTCAGGTGGCGGAGGATGAACTATGGTGATCATGAACAGGGGCCGTTGGATCAGGAGGAATGGGCGAAGGAGATCAATCGTTGAAGGCTTGGAGTTGTGGCAGAAGCAGAATAAGTTTGAGCCGTCAGATATTATATGGGTAGATTGAACGACTATCGGGCAGAGGAGGTGCTCGAAGGATAACGCCCGGGAGCAGTTTATTCAAGCGGAAATGGTTTATATCGAGCCGTCATCAGGTGGTAAGTGGTAAAGGTCAGAACCTGCCCAATTCCATTCATTGTCCGCCATGTAGCAGCGGAGGAGAGAGATGAAACCGCTTTATCGGGTGGGTATCCCTCTCTCTTGTTTGCCCGAGCGATATGCGCGATAGCCGTTAGATCTGGCAGAAATGATCTAATGGTGATGATTGGTCGAAGCGAGTGAGCGTATAACGTTGGTCGGATGAAGTGTGGATTGTCAGATCAGTGGGAAGATCGATGGCGGGGGACACGAAGGTATGGGACGACCCCGAGAAATGTGCAAAGGGGCGCATATGGACAGAAAGGTAAGGTTTTTGGGGGCTTTTGTGTATTAGTGCATGTTTTCATGCACTTTGAAAATAGACCATTTCCCTCCTTTAGTCTTCAAAATAGAAACACTGCACCTCAGGGCTAAAACTGGCTCCTTCTAGGGATGAAAGCCTCCCTGTGAGGTTTCAAGAACTGCAGACTACTGCCTATCCAGTAACAACCAAAACAAACTTATCTCCTAGTGTTCCATTGGGCATGGGTTTTATTTGCATAAAAAGCAAAAACTCAAAAAACCTATTACAATATTAAGGCATTAAAGCCTCATAGGAAGTAAATTTTCAAAAACCGCCCATTGACTGGGCCATCAAAATCACCTTCCCCCACCAAATTGTTTAGAATGAAAGTATTGTTCATCTGAACTTGAGCAATGACAAATGGTCTCATCCATAAGGCATCAAATTTACCATGGTTGCCCTTCTTTTCCTTCAATGCATCCCATTTGATAACCCAGTCACCAACCTGAAAACTGTCCATTTTTGCCTCTCTATCAAAGGTTTCTTTGATTTTATTCTCATGAATTCTTGACTTCTCAACCAATTGTTCTCTTATTTACTGTAATTCAACGAAGTTACTCATTCTCCTCACCATGTCATTCTCTTCATCATGTTCTTCTTGTAAGAATTTGGCCACAGGGAGAATCAGCTGGATAGGAAAAACAATGTCAGCGCCATAAACCAACTTAAATGGAGAATTTCCTATGGACTTCTTGTGGTAACTCTGTCAGCCCACAGTGCAAACTTCAACTTAGAATCCTCTCTTTTTGTTGTCCTCCAACAGTTTTTTAATTATCCTTACAAGACTATTGTTAGATGATTCTGCCAAGCCATTTCCTTGAGGATAATATGAGGTAGTATGCAGCAATTGAATGCCCATGGATTCACACATGTCCACCAATTCTTCTGCCCTAAAAGTTGTTGCATTATCAGTGACTAGTTTGGTTGGGCAACCAAATCTAGTGAAAATATTCTCATTCAAGAACTTTATGATAACCTGATGATTATAATTTTTAGTGGGTATAGCCTCAATCCATTTGGTGAAATAATCAGTGGCTACCAAGATCCATTTGTGCTGGTCACTAGAATGTGGATCGATCTCACCTATGAAGTCCAAGCCCCACTGCTAGAAGGGACCATTGGTGTGTACTGGCTTCAAGGGCAGAGATTTTAGTTGTTGTCTTCCTGCAAACCTTTGACATTTGTCACATGACTTCACAAAAGAAAACACATTAGAGAACAGAGTAGGCCAATAATACCTAGCTCTCAAGATCTTGTGGGCTATAGTTTTCTAATAATGATGCCTTCCACAGATGCTAGAATGGAACTGGTACATGACTTCCACAAATTGTCCTTTGTCTAGACATCTCAAGAGGATCCCTGATGGGTCTCTCCAATAAAGCTTTTTTTTATTAATGCAGAATTTCGCTAATCTGAGTTTAATGGTCTAGGCTTGACTTGAGCTATGCCCTGGAGGGACTTCTAGCTTCTGCAAAAAATGAACTACACTAGAATACCGTTCACAAGTGGCTAGATTTTCAACCAAAGACTGATTCTGCTCTTGCTCTTCTACTGCTTCCTCTATCCACTCACCACCTGAATTTGAACTCATGCAATTGATGTCTAACAAATTGCAATTTTCCTCAGCCAAAAGCTTATCCGAGCCTTGGCCTTTGACAAGCTTGGTGGGCTTCACCTCTATGTTCAACTCTATGAATTTCGCAATCCATTTAGCCTCATTCCATCAATATCTGCCTGAGTTAGGACATCTTTTACTGAGGTTGAAGGTACATACGCAACCACTTTGGAATGTAGAATATAAATTCTAAATTCCTTTAAAGATTTTATGAGAGCATAAGCTTGTTTTTAAATAAGGTCATACCTTAGTTCAACATCCCTCAGAGTTTTGTTGAAAAAGGCCACAGGGTGCTCTACACCTTTATCATTTTTCTGCAATAGAACTGCTGCAAGTGTATCATAAGAGGCAAAAGAGAAGATATAAAACTACCTGGTATAATCTGGGCTGATTAGAGTGGGAGCTTCCATGATAGCTTGTTTGATGGCTTCAAAAGAACTTCTTGAACCATCTGTCCATTTTATTTCTGATCCTTTCTTCAGCATGGAAGTGGTGTGTTTCACTAGCTCTGCAAAGTTTGGAATAAACCTTAATCTTACCCAGGAAAGATTGAATGTCCCTTCTTAATCTTGGGATGGACAATGTCTGAATTGCTTGAACTCTTGCTAGATTGATCTTCACACCTTTAGCAAAAACAATATGTCCTGGAAGTTTTCCTTCTTCTAGAGAAAACTGTGACTTCTTTGGGTTCACAGAAACTCCAAACCGTTTGCACTTTAGAAACACCTTTTTCAAATGCTGCAAATGGTCCATGCAACTGCTGTAAAAGACTGTTATGTCATCAAGGTAAATAAGGACAAATTTGTCCTTCTCTTCCACAAAGGCTATGTCCATGGCCCTTTGAAAAGTAGCCCCAGTACTCATCATTCCAAAAGACATATTGGAGTACATGAAAGTGACCCAAGGAGTAGTGAAGGCGGTCATTTCCTGATCTTCTAGATGTACAACAATCTGATTGTAACCTAAAAATCCATCTAAGAAAGACATGTCTCTAGCCTTTGAAACTTTTTGCAGCAAGTGTTCCATATTAGGCAGGGGGTAGTTGTCTTTTTTAGAGCATTTGTTCAGATTCCTGAAGTCAACACAAAGCCTGATTTCTCCATTCTTCTTTCTTACTACCACAGGGTTAGCTATCCACTTTTAATACCTTAGGGGAACTATGATCTTGGCATCCAACAACTTCTTGATTTCCTTTTCAATCAAAGGCAATAAGAGAGGGCTGATAGGCCTTAATTTTTGCTTAAAAGGGATGGTGTTCTTCTCTAGTGGAATCTTATACTGGATGATGTTGGTGTCATAGGTCTTAAGATCACTGTAGTCCCAAGCAAAAATATCAGCGAATTGTTTCATTAGGGTGCAATATTCGGAACTTTGGGTAGAAGACAAGTGAGTGGACAGATTTATGTAATTTGGATGGGTTGGACTCCCTATATTATGTCTATGAACCACAGACTCATTTTCCTTTTTGGCAGGCTTATAAGGTACATCATTATGATCAAACAACTTCTCTAGGGGCACCGATCCTTTGGGTATATGGTTACTAGGTAGCTAAACAATGCTATCTTGACCAATCTCGTCCTTTAGCTTCGATTGGTTACATTCTACAATGGTTTCGTTTTCTTAGTCAATGTGCATTTTAGAAAATTCATCAATGACTTGTAAAAACCTCTTAATTTCATCATCACCTTCAAAAACTTTCCAGTATTTGACATTGTCAAGCAGAGATGGTCTATATTTCACCTGAACTTCATAATTCAATTTAGGAGGCAAAGGAGGAATAAACATGCTAGCAGAAACAAAAAGGGAATCGGCAAGCTGGTTCTTCATTATAGGGATGTAAGAAATGTTGAAACTATTAAAAGAACCTGTGAGCTTCCATACCTCATCTCTGTATCCTTTCAGCCTTGGATGTGTTAGGAATTATATATTATAGAGCAATGGAACACATAAAATATTTCAGAAATATAAACACAGAAAACACATAAAACAAGAGAGACACAGATATACGTGGTTCACCCAGTTTGGGCTACGTCCACAGAGAAACAACTAGTCCTTCCTTTTATATTATCCAGCAAACTATTACAACCTACAGTAGATCCGCTATAACATCCTCTTCGCTCTCAATCTGCTCTCTCTTCCTCACTCAGAATATAGAGATGCATAGATGCAATACAATTCCCTCATATATAGTGAGGGGTTGCTTTCTAGGACAAAAAACCCTAAACTAAACATAACTTCTACCGTCAGATCATCCGCCTAATGAACGGCCTAGATTGACTAGAAATTACTAGAGTTTTACAAGGCAATTTTATATCTATTTTTAGCTTTGGGGGCACTACCTCCGAACCCCTGCCAGGGGACTGCTGGCCCCCAAACCCCCCAGTTGGGGGGGATGCCCCCCCAGAACCCCCGTGGGGGGGACAAGTCCCACCTGCACCCCACCGCGTGGAGGGGTGTATAGTCTTCCTTGGGTATACATCTGGTTGAAACCTTTGAATACAGAAGATAATCAGGCTCCACACCCAATAGGATGCTTTTCTTGGAAAGTTTTGTTCACCTACTCAATGATAAGTCCTGCGTCTCCAAACACCTTCAGACCTTTGATGCCCATTTCTTTAGCAGCGTTTAAGCCCAATATCAAGGCTTCGTACTCTGTTATGTTAGTTGTGACCTGAAAAGTTAACTTGAAAGATAAATGAATGCATTCTTGTGTGGGGGACACAAGGACTACACCTGCCCCTGCAGCTTCCTTAGAGCAAGCTCCATCAAAGAACATGTCCCAAATTTGTGGGCCTTCTTCCTCTGTGATCTGGCAAACAGGTTTCCTAAGCTGCATGCAGACCAACTGGGATTCTTCAATCTTAAGAATAGAGTCTCCAAAATCACTGTCGATAGCATAGATGGGATGATTAGTGGGATTCCTTTCATCACTGATGATATAATCCAACTGAGCTTCTCTGTATAATCTCATACTCTCACCTCCAAAAACTGGGACAATAGCATAGGACAGATCATTTTTCAATGTTCCACCTAATCTCTTGATCCAACCTATGGAAAGCAACATGCCAAACTTGGGGGGTACATCTGCTACCACAATATCCATCATCATGCTCTTCATGGGCAGCTAAGACAAGGTGATGGCTAGGTCTTTGATTAATCTCAAACATTTCACTTTTCTAGAGTCAAAAGAAAACAGGTCATGATAAGGCTTGGTAATGTCAAGACCCAACTCATCCATGACAGCCTTGGGCATTAGATTATGGTTGGATCCTATGTCCAGAAGGCAGTTGTGAAGGGTTTTGTCATGAATAGTCAAAGAGACATAGAATGATGGGGAGCTGTCATCATAATTTTCAATCATTGGGCTGAGAACAATAGTTGGTTTGTCATCTTGCAGATTTATATAGTCAATGGAGGCTCGGATGGCTTTAGGCTCAAGGGCCGCGAGGATAGATCTCTTGAAGGACTCATTCTTCACTAGTTCAATCAGAGGTATAGGTATGCTTAGCTTCTAATTTTTTATTCAAAACTGAAAGGATAAGGAGAATTATCGAGGCCTCTTACCTCGTGAGCTGGAGCTCTGAGGATAATGGGATCCATTGCCGGTCGTTTCTACTTATTAGCTTGTTGTATTGTAGGGACAACAGCTCTCTGAACAAGAGTTTCCTTGGCATTCTTCATCTTCGACCTCGGATCATATCTGTGTTGAACAACAGTTTGTAGAACAACTCCACCATCCCACTCTTGGCTGATCTGGTCATTGAATAATGACTTTTCATAGGCAACTAAGGTAAAAAAGGAGGCATGACTTTGTCTTCCACAAAATGGATCTCATCATCTTCTTCAAACTGCTCTTCTTCCATGACTACATTCTGGAAAGGGGTCTTCATTGGCATCTTTGCTTCTTTGAAGAATTTGCAATTGCTCATTAGCTCTTCTATATGGATTTGGATTTCTAGGAGCAGAGGTATTAGAAACTCTTCCTTTCCCAAGGTATTGTTCAACCTTTAATTTGGAGATTTCAGAGGCTAATGACTCTATCATCTTGGTCATTTTATCTATATTGGGATCTAAAGATGATGAAGGTTTGCCCCTCTATCTCCTTCTGTCAACATTCCCCTTGAGCTTATCTGCAGCCATGATGTTTGATTCTACTTCCAAGGCTGCATCCTGCATATCAGCCAAGGTAGCACATCATCTCTCCCTCAACAGTAGATAGAAGTCAGAATGAAAGGCACTGGCATAGGTGAGTTTAACAGAGGTAGTGGTGGGTTTTACTTCAATTGGTATCTTGGTGTACATGTGGTTAAACCTCTTATTAAAATCAGACAACAACTCACCATTTTCCCTCTTTAAGCTCCCAAACTCGGTGTGGTAGTAGAGTAGATCCTTCTTATCCCCCCAATGCTTTAGGAATGCATCATCTAAAGCCTTAATATCTGCTATAGACCTTGGGGTTAGTTCTCTACACCATTTTCTAGCATCTCCATCTAGAGTTTGGACAAATACTCTCATCCATACATCAACTTCACTAATGTCCAGGTTATCAGCATAGCTATAGAATGATTCAAGATGTTCCTCAGCTGTAACACCTTCAGTCCCAGTGAACTTAGGCATATACTTCTAATATTCTCCAGTAGGCATGGCATTCAGAGGAGTGGGCAGTACTAGAGGTCCATACCTAGTAGCTATGATTCTTTCTATTTTGGTAGGTGCTTGTGGTGCTGCCATAGCTATGGTGGCTATAAGGGTACTGGAAGTCTGAATGACAGAGGGTTGAGGAGTGCTTGATAGGACTAAAGGAGTATGATGGATAGGATGAGAGGCTTCCTTTGAGATTACAACGAAAGAAGAACCTAAAGAATAAGGAGCTCTATGAATCTCTAAGATTTTTTCTTCACTGCTAGTATTAGATGCTACACTCTCAACATGTATTTGTTCTATTATAGGATTTTCTTGAAGAGATATAGAATATTTTTCAAAGCTACCTGAACCTGATGCTCCTTTCTACAATGCCTTTCTTTCTTTGATGATTTTTCAAGGTCAGGTGCTAGGTCAGCTCGTGGCTTCTAGGGATTTCTTCGAGTATGCCTTACAAACTGAGCTAGAACTATGGAGTGGAGTTGCCAATAGGTTTGTCCTTTAGTAGAGTCGCCAAATAAATGACTACAACCCAAATAATGTCTAGAATTTGTCTATCATCAAAGCTGGAACTGTGTCGTCCCCCAGGGAAGTTGAGCTTCAGTCTCCACTCCTCGCCAACGACGCTAATTATGTTAGCACTCCAGGAAACTCTCCTAGGTTGTAGCTCAGAGATGCTTGGTAACATATAAATATTGAATATCGTTCTTTGAACTATTGGAATGGATTGGGGTTTGGATCAAGTCAGATGACTGTTTCAACTCTGTTTTCACTCAAGACATGCATGAACACCCTTAGCTTGACAAGGCTTTTGACCACTAATGCTCAATAGTTTATAGATTCAATGAATAGACAAAGAATCCTGATTGTACCAGCAGATACAAACATAAACACATATGAATGGCTAGCTACAGAAATTAAATGAAGTTTGCAAATCTAATTTATCAAATGCAGAGATAAGATGACATTTATCTAGAATTAGACACAGAAGAAAACATGAATAACCTATTCAAGTGCAAGCTTAGAACAGAGGAGAAGATGACGATTGAACATGTAACAATAAAAGAACCTTTTATTACTGGAATGAAGATGAGACACTGGGAGGAATCGAGTATCCACAGTCTCCAAAAGTTGAACCTCTATTACTTCCAACTTTCAGCCATTTATAGGCTTTTTACAATACTCTCGAACTCTTTGAGGCTCAAGATGTCTTAATCTATCCCCTCCATCTTCTAACCACTTGATGCCATAACTAGACAAACATGAGCTCAGAGGGATCTGTTTCTAACAAACACGGTAATGAAATTCTGGTAATTTCGCCGCACTGTCCGGTGGTTCGCTCGTGCTAGCAATGTTCCATGATCATTTATGTTGGGTCGGCTGCATCGTGCTGTTGTTTTTTCCCCTTTCAACAGCGCATTCTATTATTTCAGTTCAACTGTCTGACTGTCAAAAACACTGACAAAGCCAACAAATTTCCTCCCCGGGTGACTGATGGGAAGTAGGGTACGGGGGCACGTGCACCATTGGATGGTGTGGATCGACGATCGAGATGTTGGTTAGGCAGCGGAGGAAAAACTATGCTGATTTTGAATGGGGGCCGTTGGATCGGGAGGAATGGGCGGAGGAGATCAATTGCCGGAGGCTTGAAGTCGTGGCGGGAGCGAAATAATTCCAAGCCATCAGATCTTATATGGGTATATCGAACGACTATTGGGTGGAGGAGATGCTCGAAGGATAAAGACTGGTAGTGGTTTATTCAAGCAGAGATGGTTTATATTGAGCAGTCATCAGGCGGTAAGTGGTAAAGGTTGGAGCCCGCTCAATTCCATTCATCGCACACCATGTAGTAGTGGAGGAGAGAGAGGAAACCGCTTTATCAGGCGGGTATCCCTCTCTATTGTTTGCCCAAGCGATATGTACGATAGCTATTAGATCTGGCGGAAATGATCTAACGATGGTGATTGGTCAAAGCGAGTGAGTGTATAACGTTGGTTGGATGAAGTGTGGACTGTCAGATCAGTGGGAAGATCGGCAGCGGGGGACACGAAGGTATGGGACGACCTCGAGAAATGTGCAAAGGAGTGCATATGGAAGAAAAGGTAAGGTCTTTGGGGGATTTTGTGCATTCGTGCATGTTTTCATGTGCTCTGAAAATAAACCATTTCCCTCCTTTAGTCTTCAAAATAGCAGCACTGCACCTCAGGGCTAACAGATACCATCACCCCCTTGCAAATTTACCACTCCTCAAGCTTGTTAATATATAAACCAAAAAGGGTAGGAGATAGTGGGAAACCTTGCTTGACCCCGATATCGCTTCTAAAAATTTCAGAAATTCCAGCTGAAGTTCTAATTTTGACTTTCACCTCTTCATACATCCTATGCATAGATGATCTCAAATATTTAGGAACCCCAAGTTCCCCCATTATATGCCAAATCTTATCCCTATGAACTGTGTCAAATGATTTTCTGAAATAAAAAAAGCAACAAAACACTTCTTCCTTTTTCTCCCAAAAATTTTCAATGATGTGCCTTAAACTTATACAATGATCAACTGTGGAATATTTAGGTCTAAAACCTGCTTTCCCTTTAACAAGCTTATCTCTTTCTTCTACCCACTTGCTAATTTTATTTTCTAACATTCTTCCAAAGAGATTTGCAAACAAAGGGTTTATCATTATGGTCCTATAATTTGAGGGATTATTGACATCACCGCTCTTGAAAAGAGGTATTTCCAGACTAGTTGTCTAGTCTGTGGGGAGCCCCCGTTGTATGATGTTGTTGAAAATTTTTGTAATGTGAGGTGCAAGAATCTTTGAGGCCCACTTTAGATATTCTGCTTGGAGTTCAGCTAAGTCTTTTTCTTTTCCAAAACCCAACTTCTTGATACCCATCTCTAGCTCTTGCAACATGAAGAGTTTAGTATAAATGTTGACCAAGGGGGAAGGGTGTAGGAATTTACAGGGTAAGTTCTTTAGATAGAACACCAAAGGACACTTCTCACAAATAGATCACAAATCAATACACCAGTGTTCTTGATGTGGTTAAAACCCTCAAAGAGGAAACAGTCCATGGCCTGAGCCAATGCGGCCACTTCAAGAAATTTATTAATAAAGGAAAGAAAATTTACATAAGCTTCTCTCATGAACGGTCACCCTACAAATGACCCTCCATGCTCTTTAAATAGAGATCAT